>JAXIVJ010019464.1:0-19380 GCA_036785665.1 Chirona hameri | reverse complement strand
CTTTGTCTCGGGCCTCAAACTGTGAATTTTGGTGCGCTGGTCCACAAAGCTATGTTATGGAAAATAGACTGCAAGCAAACATTTGAAACCTCCATTAGCACTGAGCAGTCCCTCATTTACAAGAGTGGCAGCACTCCCGCAGCAGTGCTTGTAATTGTTGAATGTTGCTTGTGGCGATGTTGGCATATTTTGCCTCGAGCCATATGCGTCTTGTTTTCGGGCTTTTTTCAGTTTCAGATCGCTGGTTTGAAGTTATGTGATTTTGACAATGGAATTCCGTTTGCACATGTATGTACTTTAAGGTGTGTTTACTGTGCATGTGTCCAGCTTGGCAAACGAGTCATGAAAAACAGGCACCATACATATAAAGAACTATAGCTTGCCACACCAGGTAAACCTGTCTTTCGCAAGGAAACCAGAGCTCTCGTTTAACCGCACCTCAGGCACTAAGCCATGATTTTTATCAGAGGGGGGGGCACGTGGGTGGTAGAAACAAATTTCGCTCCTCAGACATATGTTGTTGACCGGGGGGGGGGAGGGTAGGGTCGGGTCGTCAGAGAATCTCATTCTATCTAGTGTACTTTTGTTTTGCTCAGGGGGAGGGGAGCATGGCCCCCGTTGCCCCCCCCCCCCCCCCTTGGCTACGTCCCTGCCGCACCTTGATACATTCATAGAGTTGTTTTGACTGGTTTACTAAAGTCATGGAAGTGTGGCATGCATCTCTATCTGAATGCGGAAAATCGCTTCTAACTACACGAGGCCATATCTGCAACATAAACAGGAGCATGTATTTTAGGTGCCATAATAAAGCAGTGTAAAAATGCAAATGAATATTCTGCATATTTATTGTAAGTATTATTGTTTGGGTGAGATGATGTACGAGGCGGGTAGGTGGCGCCTCCTATACTGTATCGCGCAACTGTACAACGCTCTACCTCAGGAACTCCAGAACTTGTCACTCGCGTCTTTTAGGCATGCACTGTGCAATCATTTAGCTGGGACTTGATGAATGTGCGTGTGTGTGTCTGCGTGTTGTGTGTATGGATGTATGTTTTTATGTTTTGCCTGTATGAATGCTGCTTACGAGTGTCTTTTTAACATGTCTCACCTTTTAACGTTATCGACTCGACACTCGGAATAGCCATTTTATGTTGGAGAGTGTTATAAATGTCAATACATACATACGTCATACATACATACGCACGTATATTTGGACAAGCATGAACTTTAAATGCTATAAATGAAATGTTTACAATGTATACAGGTGCCCTTCGGAGCCGTTAGAATTTAACACATAACACTCTTTTAAACATTATTAGTCATTCCGTAATAATTTCACACATTCGGTACAAAGGTAGATATTGGCCAAAAGGAAGCAGACATGCATGACCAGCTGCTTCGAAAATCGAGGAAAGTGATACGTGGCATTATCATTACATTATCCCCAAAGAATATTCGATGGCAGTAAAGTTGCTACTATACATTTATAACATTGAAGTTTAAGTAGATGAATTTCCTTCGATAATATCACTAATACAGCGTACAGAGAATGTTCAACTCGATTTAAACTTTCTTCTCACTACAAGAACGGCGTTTGACGGTTATATCCCAAACGTTGCGTGCTAGCTTGGTGGCCTAGCCCGGTTAATGGTAGGGTACAATCTTGTTACTGTAAACAAGGAACCAGTTTTACCTGTAGTATAGGTTCTGTTCCTATTCACCACGATGCAGCAAGAATAAAACAAACATTCACAACAGCATCCCGACATGTCTTTGTTTTGTTACGGCATTAAGCCTGTTAGTTCCCGTGGTACTTACATATCTACAACCACACCTCGCACTCACACATAACCAAACACAAGGCGACTCAAGAACTGTGACCAAACACAGCGATTGTTGTGGCCGTCGCCGGCGGAGGGAGCGGGGGGAGGGGGACTGCCTTCACCGTGGCACGGCCGTTTTCCTGCATCGTGTGTGTCGTGTGACGGAGACCCGGAACCGGCGTGCTCGGCCGGTGAGCCCCGCCCGAGGATCGCGTGCCGCCCGCCGCCCGCCGCCCACCGCCCGCCGCCCGCCGCCCGCCGCCCGCCGCCCGCCGCCCGCCGCCCGCCGCCCGCCGCCCGCCGCCCACCGCCCGCCGCCCGCCGCCCGCCGCCCGCCACCCGCCGCCCACCGCAAGCCGCCCGCCGCCCGCCGCCCGCCGCCCGCCGCCCGCCGCCCGCCGCCTGCCGCCGCCCGCAGGTCGTGTGACCAGGAGGCCCCACGCGACAGCTCGTGCGCCCCAACATTGGCGGCGCTTTGGGCTGCAGGGACCGGTAGGGAAGGGGCTCTGTCGTGCAAAGTGAGCGTTCACTGAAGGGATTCGAAGCTAATGTTGCGGAAATTATGCTGCTCGTTTAATGTTGGGGTGTTGTATCGTTTTATGTTGGGGCGGACACACTATTGTGGACGACAGGGGTAACGGTAACAAAGGAAAGGATGGGGTGTTGTTGGGGATGGTGGGCGGGTAATCTCACTTCCCGACACTCCCTTCCTCCCTCTACCGGGTCTCGCTGTCGACTGACAAACACCTTACCGCTTCTGTCCACCGTCCCCCGGTCCCGTCGTAACCCCTTCCCCGTGCCCCGCCGCGCTGTCTCGCGCTGTCTCCTTCCACACCTCCCCACCGAGCCCTCGCCAACTCGCCGCACGGTGAGGTCGTCTGACCGCTCACATACTTCGGCATCCTAACCGTTAATAGGTTTCCCTATTATTGATTAGGCTTGCCTCGAACCGTTCTCTCCGGTGATTCCGTCGTTGCTTGGCTGTTAACGGCCGTCTGCACCATAGCGTGTGTTGTGGTTATTCATCTACGTTTAGCTCTCGCATACCGCCAAACACGCCAACGGGACACAATGGAATGCATGTATAATGTATATTCTGGTCACATACATATGTTGTGGTACACATTCTGGGATATACGATAGTCGCATCACAGCCGGTAACCCGTCAGCAGGTGGGCGCTGGTGACCGGGTCACTCAGATATGACAGCAGACACTCGGGCACCGCTGTCGGCCGGCTGGCCGCGCAGGGCTGTAGCCGCCTGAAACGCGTAGTGTCATCGCGGCTGAGCGCGTCGACCGCGCCATTCTCCTTTGTGGTCACATACGTGACGTCGAGTATGAACCGCTGTCGGGCGGTCCAAAACAACAGTTGACGTACGAGCGCCATTATCCGGTCGTCACCTGACCATCCCCGGCCCCATACCCCCACCACCCCCATGTTGTCCGAAACAAATTCGGACGCGCTGCCCCGCCCACCGCCCGCCCCATACCAGACAGGCGAGCATAACGGGGATGAGCTCCAGACACGTCATTGATGGAGCCGTATCCTTCTGAATTCGTTCCGGCCATTCCGACAGCCACCATTCACTCCCGCACCACGCTCCCATGCCCCATCTCGAACTGTCCGTGTGCAGCACGACGTTGGGGTGGTGGTCACCCGGTGGTGGCACGAGGGGGAATGTCCCATTCCACAGCGGTAGGAAAATGTCCCACCATCGCAGGTCTGCCCGCACTCCGGCTGTGACGCGAATTCGGTGCTGCAGCCCACTCACCGGATGAGCGACGTCCAACAGACGTCTCGTGAAGGCGCGCCCTGGTGGTACGCATTTGCTGGCGTGGACTAAACTCCCTACCACCGACAACAACTCTCTCTGCGTGCATTTGCGCCTGCCTGCAATATCTTTTAATGCCTGGCGTAGGCCCGCCATTTTGCGTTCGGGCAACGCAATAGTCATATCCTGGGTGTCTAGCACAACGCCCAGTAGCTCCATACGCGTGGGTGGCGCGCAGCACTTACTGTCAACCAAAGGGACGCCTACCTCCTCCCTACAGATGGAGAGTAAATTTGCATATGCCTCCTCCGCACCCTGAGCGTCTCGGTGTCCAATTCCGAAGAAGTCGTCTAAATAGTGGCGTACATATGTGTCCCTTGCTTCTGCTTGGAAAAGGCAAGCGAGGCAGTCCGCGAAATCATTGAAAATTCGCGGACTACTGCGACTCCCGAACGGCAGACATACTTGGAAGTAGTAGTCACCTTGCCACCAAAAGCCTAAGAGATGCCATTGTTCCGGTCGCACTGGAATGAGTTTGAATGCGTCCTTGATGTCCGCTTTGAACATCTGCGCCCGTGTCCCCCCCCCCCAACAGCAAATATAAAACGTATAGCCTCGTCTACTGAGGTATATATGACTCTGAACTGTTCTGGATCAACACCGTCGTGCACGGCACTCCCCACCGGCTGTGAAAGGTCTAAAATGAGACGCACGTCTCCGCTCGATTTATCCCGTGCACTGAGGGCACTCACAACGAAATTATCCAGGGGTGGCGCCGGGAACGGCCCCGTGTATAGTCAGCGCTCACTTCACGCGCGATCGCCGCGGTAACGCCACTCACCCGTGAGTTGGCGGAACGATTGTTCTGCGTGAAACGCCCGCCAATGTCCCCCCTGAAGCCGATGTCTGCACCTTTGGACAATCGCTCGATCACTAGCTTCCTGGCTGCTGGTCGTACGAGCCGGCATTGTCGGAGAATGGCGTCCAGGCGACCGATACGAATACCCGTGTGGGCAGGTGTCGCCGGTCCGCGCTGCGGTGTGCCGTCCTGTCGGTCAGTGATGCACCTGACCCCGGCCTGCTGGTGCTCTGGCGTACTGGCCGGTGGGGCGCAGTTGCCGGCCGGCGTGCTGAGCCGTGCCGTGGTGCTCGGTTGGGTGCTGTGGGGAGGCGCACACGCGGCACGGCGGGTGGACCCGGCCCCACTGGCAGGGTGAGCTGCACTCGTTTTTCGAGTGAAACGAAAACAGACCTGACTGTTCCTGGCACTGACTCCTGCCTGCGTCGGACGGCTTGGCTCCTGCCCCGGGGACAGGAACTGGTCCAGGTCGAGGGACGTGAGGAAGTCCCTCGGCCAGAGCGCCATGGCCTGTCGTACCCTGCTGTCGTGCCGACCTGGTCGTCACAGACGGCAGTCGTAGCTCCGCCCGTGCCGCGGCCACTCGTAGTGGTGCCACTTTGTGGTCCTGTCGCCGATCCAACGCGTCTTCCTCGTCCTCCTTCGAGCTTTCTGACGACGACGGTGTGTTGCGCCGGCACCGGCGCCGGGGCGGGTTGCTGTCGCCGCTCGATCGTCGTCTCCTCCGCCCTCGTCTGTCGTTGGTGGGAAGCTCGGGCACTGGCAACGGGAGAGGCGCCGCCGCCGGGAAACTCACGTGGTGGGCGCCGCTGGGTGGCAACGCCTGACCCGGGGCTCCTGTACCGTGAGGAAGGTAGCTGCTGGTAGCTGGCTGTGGCAGGGGCGCTGCCGCCGTGGCACCGGCGTGGTACGAGCCGAAATGTGGCGCTGCCTGCCCGGGATTCCTGCTCCGCTGGGCATGTAGTTGCCTGCTGTATGTGGCGGCGCCTCGTGCCAGAACGCCGCCCCATTGCTGGTGCTCCTGAATGGTGCTGCGTGCGGCCACCAGTCTCCGTGGGGTCGCCACAGTGGCGGTGGTGCGGCCGGCTGCTGGAAGCCGTACGCCGGCGCCCACGTTGCCGTCGTTACGGCCGGCCCGCGCGCCGGCACGCTGTGCGGCTCTGCGTGGCCCGGGACGGTCTGACGGTGGCCGCCGGCACCACCCTCTGTCGCGCCGCCGGGGCCGGCTCCCCTGGTGCCGTGTGTAGCCGCTGCTGCTCCGTTCAACCTTCCCCAGCCGTCCAGTTCGCTGCGGAGCTGGGCGTCGATCCCTGCTTGTTCCGTGCTGGCTGGGCTCAGTGGCCGTGGTTCTGTGACAAGTAACGGTTTGTCAAGGCACGGCACTCCCGCGTTCCGTGCTCCCTGCTCCACACTCCCATCATTGTCGATTACCGTCGCCCATTCCTACTGCGAACTATGGTGTCGACCGGTACCGGGCGACCGTCAACAGCGCTGTAGTTGACATCTGACGCGGTCCCCGCACGTAGCCGTTATAAGCTCTGCTCGTCCAACGACCCAGCTGTTGTAGCACGTCGTTAGCGACACCTGCCGCTGCCGCCGTGGTCGCTAGTCCAATCCGTAACGAGTGTGAGGAGAAAACAGGGCCCAGCGAATGGCGTAATATCACATTGAGCCGCTGGCGCGAGAGTGGCGCCCCCGATTCTAGTATGAAAATCGGCTGGTCAGGCGTTCACCGCGTCTCGGGCATGGCAGTAGTACTCCATCGCTCGTACTGGACACGTAGACGTGTCCGTCGCCGGCAACTTGACGTACACTGCTGGCCCGTGCTGCCGGTTTTTCTGTATGCCCAGTCTGCGTTGGCAGGACACGTCTGTGACCTGTATGTCTGCCCGTCGAGCTCCGCACCTGACTCCCGTGGCGATATATTCGCTGCTCCGCAGTCCGCCATGGAAGCCCAGCGTGCATGCGGCCCACCCACAGCGCTGGACCCACGCGGATAATTGTGAGACCGCCAGTTGACCTTTCAACAGCCGTAGTTGTTGCACTGTCAATGCTCGTCGCCGCCCGTCGTGATGTGCCACGCCACGTGTCTCGAAACCCCGCATGGCCGCCGCCACATACGGTGGTAACTCCGCCGGCAAAGGCCAGCCCACTGTAGGTACAAGTGTCGCACTGCGGCCAGGTATTGGCACACACTCGCCACTGACAGGCCCGCCCGCGCAGGTGACCGACGAAAAAAGTCAGGGTTGTGTCACTCGCCGGTACGACGGGCAGCCTGTATCGTCGACAGAACGCTATGAAGTGACGCTGGCCAGTGCCATATGCGCGTCGCGACGCTGGCGCCAGGCTGTTTTGAAGCAGAGACCTCGTGATGTCAAGAAGATGCGGATCGGTCTCGCATGGGTGCCACCCGCCACGTGGAAACCCGGGGGGCCAGTCGCCCGCCATCGCACGCCACTCACTGTCACAGCACGGTCACTCGCAAGGTCCTCTGTCGCGTTCACACTAGTGATCGGTTCCGGTCCCTCCCAGTCCACATCCCTCTCTCCCCTGTTATCTGCCCTTCTCCCCGGCCGCCTCCCCCTTCGTCTACCCCCCCCCCCCCCGTGGCGCGATACCCGACGCCGTGCCGGGCGGGTCCGACGTCCCCGCGCGGGCCCCTGTCACGGCTATTGTACCCTGTGGTCCCGACCGACCCCGTATAACCATGCCCTGTCCTGACATGTCCCTTCCTGTTTCAGTCGCATGCGTTACCGGCTCCTGACACCCACACATATCAGCCGCATGTGTGGGGAATAACACGGTCTGCATATCAGCCGCATGCGTTACCGGCTCCTGACACCCACACATATCAGCCGCATGTGTGCGGGAATAACACGGTCTGCATATCAGCCGCATGCTTTACCGGTCCCTGACACCCACACATATCAGCCGCATGTGTGGGGAATAACACGGTCTGCCGCATGCCGCATGCTATCAGCCGCATGCTTTACCGGTCCGTGACACCCACACATATCAGCCGCATGTGTGGGGAATAACACGGTCTGCATATCAGCCGCATGCTTTACCGGTCCCTGACACCCACACATATCAGCCGCATGTGTGGGGAATAACACGGTCTGCATGTCAGCCGCATGCTTTACCGGTCCCTGACACCCACACATATCAGCCACATGTGGGGGGGGGGGGGGAATAACACTGTCCGCATATCAGCCGCATGCTTTACCGGTCCCTGACACCCACACATATGTATGTATGTATTAACGTAAACAGACCGTTCCACACGACAGGGTTATTCTTCGGTCTTCCATACATGAACATAAAAATGAGTGAGCTAAAACAGTAAAAAGTGAGCTAAAACAGTTTGCCCTGTTTTGCCGACATCGTACAATTATTGAGCAAGTGTAAAATCTAATGGGCGACACTGCATTCAGAACACACTGAGATTAAATATGCGCATTGTATGAATGGCTAGCCCTATACAAGAATGTGCGCTTTCCGTGATTGTTTCTAGGTCGAGGCAAGGCTCCTGACACCATGTTTGTTTCGATTGTCGGGTATCACGCTCCAGTATTTCGTAGTTGAACTGGATGCGCGACGCCAACGACGAAGGTTTCGCTCTAGTTATAACCTTATGCAACATGCACAAGTCAGAGTATTTTACTAAATCTAACGCATTTAGCCAACCTAATTCACGCAATACATCAGAGATGTGGTCGTATTTCCTGCGTCCTGATATGACTCGTGCGGCAAAATTTTAGATTTTTTGGATGTTCTTAAGAGACGTCACACTGGCACTGCCATACACTTGTACACAGTATCTCACATGTGATAGCACCAGACAATCGACAATGCGCGGCAACACTTCAGCGGGCAAGGCATGCTTTACATGGCCTAATCCGATCAAAATTCCAAAGCAGCGATCAGTGATGTTTTTTATATGATATTCCCATGACAATGTTTCATCCATCACCACTCCTAAATTTTTGACTTTGTTGGAACATTGAATTTGCTCTCCCATAAAATAAAATAATGGGGGCTGCGCAATACGCTTTAACTGCCTCCTGTCTCCACACAAAATAAATTCAGTTTTTGCCGCATTAACCTTCATGCCATGTTGTTGGAACCACGTTGACATCGTTACTAGCAACTCTTCCATGCTCCTTTGTAGTTCCCCAATTTGATCTCGAGGGCCTGTGACAGCGAGCTGTGTGTCATCGGCATAACGCACCGATGTGACCTTGAAGCCATTGATTTGAGCTGGAATGTGGCATGCGAGATCGTTGCTAGCAATGTTGTACAGTAATGGGCCGAGACAAGTACCCTGGAAAGTCCCAATTGTGATAGGAAGTGGCTTTGAAAAACTTTCCCCTACTTTAACCCGTTGTACGTGTCCGTGTAGGTAGCTTTTAAACCAGCCTGATGAAATTTGCAACAATTCTAATTTATTAATGAGCGTTTTGTGATCAATAACATCGAAGCAGCGACTCAAATCAATGAGAACCAATATGGAAATTTGGGATCGATCCATGCCCCTGAGAATTTCGTCAGTCATTGTCAATAGGGCGGTACATGTCGAATGTTGCGGCAAGAAACCATGTTGATCTTCGCTCAATAGATTTTGGCTCTGGAGGTAGCTTGTCAACTGTTTTTGTACTAACTTTTCTACTACTTTGCATATACCAGGAACTTTCGTGATAGGTCTAAAATTTGATGCTTTAGATGGATCGTCTCTTTTAAATAGAGGAATGACTGTCGCCCTTTTCCAGGCAGAGGGCACGGTTTCAGAGACTAGTGTTAATGATACGTAAAAGGTAGCGTCCAATTGCATCAAATGTCAGTTTTAAAATTTGGATTGGGACGTCGCCTTCTATTGAAGAGTCTTTGTTGGGTAGTGAAAATAAAGCACACCTTAGTTCAGTCAACGTGACTGGTGTGAGCCTCATTGACCCAGCGTTGACCCTAGGTAGTCGAGTAAAAAGCTTCTCTCGGCCCGAACGGTCGAAGTCGGCAACCACCTCGTCTCTAGTGTGTGTACCTACTGCTGTAAAGTAATCGTTCAGGTCATCTGGTGTTAAATTTTGCGGTTGCTTTGTGTATCCACGTTTAGGTGCAATTACATATTTTAATTTCTGAAACAATGACGAGGATGTTGAGTTGTGGACGCGGTTTGCTATATCTGCCCGACAGTCTTTGCGAATCGCCCGTTTAGTTAATGTGTTGATTTCCTGATACGCTGGATCGTTTGTTTCTTTATATCGTTTGCGCTGCTTCATCAGATTGAGGGTTTCATTCGAAACCGGTGGGGGACGGGGGTTGTGAACTCTAAATTTTCTGATAGGAGCATGGAAGTCTAACATTTCGTTAAGCGTATTTGAAAAAGCCTCCCACTGCTGTTGACATGTTTCATTTTGTTTTACAACAGAGTGCCATCCAATGTTCCTTACATCAGTCAAAAACGCACCATTATCGAATGTTCGCCATCTCCGGCCCGTCCTGTACTGCGCCCTTTGTCTGGCTCGGGGCACCGTTACTCCCACACATACGCGACGGTGGTGACTCGCGTAATCACATTTTTGGACAGAACACATTGTTAGTGATTGGTCGTTACACAACGAATCAGACATCAGCACAACATCAAGTAATGAGCGCGTACGGTCACGATAAAAGGTAGGTTCGCGTACTACACAGTTCAGCCCGTACCTTTCTAATTCCCGAAGCCTTTCATTTGCTGCTGGATTTGTTTGAGGGTCTGAATTCAGATCACCCGCTAAAATGATACGGTGAGATGAAGAGGCCGTAATTATTTGTTGGATTTGTTCCTCTAAATCGTTGAAATCCGCTTGAATTTGAGCGTGGTTTGATGAAGGTGGTCGATAGACACAAGCCAAAGTGGCTGCTTTCTTTTTGTCAATTTTCACCTTGACCCAGAGCGCCTCTACATGAGAGTCTGATCCAGTCGTTTTCACTTTAATTATATTGGCGGATAAATGTTCCTTCACAAATATTGCGACCCCTCCTCCAGATTTTTTACGTCCTGTTTTTCTGTCCAGCCGAAAAAGGCGATACCCTGGAATTGTAATAAATCGGTCTGGCGTCGTTGACTTCAGATTGGTCTCAGTAAAACATAGCATTTCTGGAGACCGAAGGGAAACATCAGTGCGAATGTCCGGTAATTTTGGAAGAAGGGACTGAACATTTAACAGCTCCAGTGACAGTTTTCCGCGCGTCGTCGTCTCCGATGGAACGCCGTCTGATGCGGTGTTGTTGTCCGGGTGTGTGACACACGCTCGTCTGGTTTGCCTCTCGTTGAGTCGTGGTGGTTCGATAAATTGGTGTGGCGGCTGAGCGAGCGTTCTGTTGCGCTGTGGTGAGGTGTGGCGTCCTACACGGGAGGGCAACGCCCCAGCGTGCTGGAGAGGGTTGTCTGGATTCGGTGTTGGTGGACGCCCTACACGGCGGGGTGGTGTTACCCCAACGTCCGGAAAATATCAGCCGCATGTGCATGGTGAGTAACACGGTCTGCATTTCGTCCTCATGCGTTACCGATGTTCACACATCTGACTCCAGTTCAGCTAAATAGCGCGATTCATAGCACACATAACACCGTACCACGACTCAAACGTTACACACATGATCAGTGATAGTGTGAGCCTTCAAGACAGCTTAATACAGAAAGTAACCAGAACAGTGTCCTTACCGGTCATGATTCCAATCTCCAACTTCCACCGGTACCACGAATCCCACCGTTGTTGGAGAATCTCACTTCCCGACACTCCCTTCCTCCCTCTACCGGGTCTCGCTGTCGACTGACAAACACCTTACCGCTTCTGTCCACCGTCCCCCGGTCCCGTCGTAACCCCTTCCCCGTGCCCCGCCGCGCTGTCTCGCGCTGTCCCCTTCCACACCTCCCCACCGAGCCCTCGCCAACTCGCCGCACGGTGAGGTCGTCTGACCGCTCACATACTTCGGCATCCTAACCGTTAATAGGTTTCCCTATTATTGATTAGTTCCCGTGGTACTTACATATCTACAACCACACCTCGCACTCACACATAACCAAACACAAGGTGACTCAAGAACTGTGACCAAACACAGCGATTGTTGTGGCCGTCGCCGGCGGAGGGAGCGGGGGGGGGGGGGGGGGGGGAGGGGGACTGCCTTCACCGTGGCACGGGCGTTTTCCTGCATCGTGTGTGTCGTGTGACGGAGACCCGGAACCGGCGTGCTCGGCCGGTGAGCCCCGCCCGAGGATCGCGTGCCGCCCACCGCCCGCCGCCCGCCGCCCGCCGCCCGCCGCCCGCCGCCCGCCGCCCGCCGCCCGTCGCCCACCGCCCGCCGCCCACCGCAAGCCGCCCGCCGCCCGCCGCCCGCCGCCTGCCGCCGCCCGCAGGTCGTGTGACCAGGAGGCCCCACGCGACAGCTCGTGTGCCCCAACATTGGCGGCGCTTTGGGCTGCAGGGACCGGTAGGGAAGGGGCTCTGTCGTGCAAAGTGAGCGTTCACTGAAGGGATTCGAAGCTAATGTTGCGGAAATTATGCTGCTCGTGTTATGTTGGGGTGTTGTATCGTTTTATGTTGGGGCGGGCGGGGGTTGTTGGTGCAGTCGAGAGGACTCGGGTAGGTTTGCGTTTAAACAGATATGCTGCGTTAGTGATAATACAGCAGGTCATGAGAAAATATTGTCATGAAAAATTAACCCCATTGTGTCAACAACATCGGTGAAGTGCATTTCAGTCCTTGATAAAGTCATAGGTGCTAACCAAATAATTATTGTAATAACCAAAAAAGTGTTAAAGCGCAATGCAGCGGAACAATACAGGCTTGATTGCCTTAGGAAGATAACTGGTTAGCGCAGGTTAGCTAGTGTTACTTTCCTTGAATGCCTTTTTGTGTTATTTGGGGAACCGGCATTTTCCTGTCCACATACAAGTTGGAAACATGCTACAGGAAGATTGACAGCCGTTCAAGTGTGACAAATTACCTGCTGAATGAACTTACCTAATACATGCAGCGTTTCAGAAGAAAATGGCAGCATGACGAGCTTCGCATGCAAACAGCGCTTAATTTGTGTTCGCCCGATATGTATATATGTTTTATTTGCATGTTTCAGTCCCATAAACAATAAAGCATTTCCAAAAACCTCATTTATTTAGCATTACATTCCGTCAATAAAATGATAACAGTTCCTTTTGATAGGCGTGAATAAATGCGCATTACGCCTTTTATCCCTGTGTCGTCTCTGATCCAGGAAGGTCTCTCCACAAGATCCAACGATGGATCTACGATCTCAACAGATTTCACAACAAAATGCAACAGTGGATCTTGGATTCCGGTGGATCTCCAAATGAAGTTTAGCAACAGATCTTGGAACGCACTGTGAGATAAGTATACAAAAAGGCCTATTATATACTCCGCAGGATCTTACATCACACGAGATCCCACGTAAAAGTTTCACAAATATTTTTTTCTTCCATAGAACCCAATAACAGAACTACGGATACGAACAATGGAAAATAATTTACAATGGAAAATAATCAACAGTGCCTAATATTATGGTTTGTGTTTATAATTGATTAAGTTTTGTAATGGATCCGATGGATAACAAATACAGGAAGCGTATACGGGATCCCGGAGGATCGCTGGGGAGACGGCGCTGGAGAGACGGCGCTGGAGAGACGGCGCTGGGGAGACGGCACTGGAGAGACGGCGCTGGAGAGACGGCGCTGGAGAGACGGCGCTGGAGAGACGGCGTTGGAGAGACGGCGCTGGAGAGACGGCGCTGGGGAGACGGCACTGGAGAGACGGCGCTGGGGAGACGGCGCTGGAGAGACGGCGCTGGGGAGACGGCGCTGGAGAGACGGCGCTGGAGAGACGGCGCTGGAGAGACGGCGCTGGGGAGACGGCGCTGGAGAGACGGCGCTGGAGAGACGGCGCTGGAGAGACGGCGCTGGGGAGACGGCGCTGGAGAGACGGCGCTGGAGAGACGGCGCTGGAGAGACGGCGCTGGGGAGACGGCACTGGTGATTTTTAATCCCAATGGGTCCCAAGAAGAGTGTTTAAAGTGGATCCATTGGCTCATCGGATCTGGAATCCGGGTACCAGGGATGGAATCAAGTCTTCTTTTAAGCACACGTCTTATCACAAGCACTTTGGAGAGCGGATTAAGAGCTTATGTCAACAATTGGCTTTTAACCAAGCAACTCTCGCTCATTCGAGTTGGTTTCGTTAGGGTGAAAGGAAATTGTGTGTTATCTTTTGTCATTTTAGTTTTCCTATCTTGACTATATATGAATAATCTTGCAGTGCAGTTCATAGCAGAAGACAGCGACTCTAGGAGGAAATAATTATAGGGTAGCTCGCTCTATCATTTATCAGCTACTTAAGCCGTTACACTTTAATTTTACTGTTAATTTTTTTGGGGGGGCTTTAATTGCTATGCTTTTTGGAAATTACTTTTGTCCGTGAGTTCACTTCAATGTAGACAATGTTTTACTTCAGCGGATAATGGCATCTGAAGCGTCCGTTTAACACTTGCCCCGTTGCTCTATGATGCAACTGGAGGTCAAAACTGGCCATAACCTCTAGATCGAAAACTAATTGAGATAGAAGGATTATTTTGTGCTCAAATGAAAGTCATGAATGAGGGGAGCCTAACAATTGTCAGTGTATGCCAGGTCAGGTCAGTTCAATGACCTATGACGTCATGACACCTGGTTATATCATGCTGAGCATGCAGTTGGTTTGCTAATTCGCCTCCTAGGACTATGGTTGGACGAAATAGGACGCGAAATCATGATACAACCTGAGCTGAGCTGATTGGTACATGATCTAAGCTGACATCATGACCCTTTGCAAGTCAACCGAGGTCATTGACCTGAGATTGCCTTTTGCGTTCTTGAGTAGTTCTAAGGGCTAGGCGCTGATTCCGAAAATGGTATTAGTTTCACTCTATTTCCAGCCCTTACACCTACAAATACACCTACAAATTTACACCTACAAATACAAATAAACTGTTGTTTTTTTCAAGAAAAAATTCACAAAATCACAATTTTCTAAATATTCAAAAAAATCTGAATATTGAAGTTGCGTTTTTTATTTTTTATTTTTGTGACCATATACAGACACATAAATGCCACCTCTGTATTTCTGAGACAAAACTGATCTAGAAACACGTCTTTGTTAAATAGATCAATCAATTTCAAATTGTGAACTCATATCACCTGACCTTGACCTGAACTTCACCTAAGGGTCATTATATAGGGTCAGGTTGTGAAAATGGCTACTGCTATCGACATTTATGTGTAAAATAGCCCATAAGACATGTGTCCCATGGCTTTCGTAGACCTCTTTCCAATAATTACCTTGTGTCACCTGACCTTGACCTTGACCTTTGCTTACAATTTCACTTTCGCCTATGCAGGAGATGTATTATATATTTGAGAGCACTTTGTGCGATAATAGTCGCAATCTAAGGCTTCGAATGGAAAGTATGGTCCATCAACTCAAATACCTCGATTTTGACCTTTGACCTAACCGTGACCTGGCATGTGACCTTATTTGGACAATTCCGCGTATGCTACAGATGCGTCTCATTGAAAGCTTTCGATTGCCGCCTTGCACGTCTCGCTGCAATTATTGGTTCGGAAGATAACAAGGGGCAGATTCTGCCCCAACCCACCTCCCAGGGCCGGACACCAAAACATTCCATTACAACAGCCATAGCGTCGGTTTGAACACTGTCTCCAGATATATATTTTTTTTTCTACAGGCGTATCGAGACCATGTTCACGGTGCTTATGCAATCTACCGCTAGTAGCTGCTGGTTATGCAAATTTTTGTAAAGTTAAATAACCATCATATGTTGCATGTAAATAATGCTGCCAAAATATGTTTACATAAAGTAAAATAGCATGCCTAAAACACTAGCTACGATGTTTTCCGGCTGCAAACAGACTTGGCACATCCCAATGAGTGTTAAGACATACATGCATTACGGTTGTTTTATTACAACAATTAGTAGACGTCATTTCAAATCATAGGCACTTTTTCGCCGCGCCGGCGTCATGAGGCGGCATACAGAGCGCCTCGACTTCCAGCATTTGTATAGCAGCTATGATAAGATAACTGTACCAAGTGTTTTCCAATGCTCCAAGTATCCCACTTTCAGAAAATAATAGGTTTAACCTGCTTCTAATCAGTCAAATTTGAGGTTTAGGCCAGTTCTGAACGCCGATGGCATCAGTGTGCGTTGGGCCTCTGAGACAACTTCGCCCTGGTAGGGGGAAGGGGGGGGGGTCAAAATGCCCCCCCCCCTCTAACTCGAAAACTAAAACGCTAGAAAGACGCGGGAAAAAACGTTCAAAAGCTGTCGTCAAGGATATTCGAAGTTATTTCTGGTATGTTTGGCTCAGTTCAATAATGAGGTCACCAGAGGTCATCAAAGGTCAGATTTCCAGTTTTAGGACGTCGCTTCGATCCCCCCCCCAAAAAATATATCAGGAACTATGATAGCAAGTAACAAACGAAACAAAGCAATCGAAAGATCTTGAAAAATTAAATCGCCCTTGGTGTTCTCATATTCTAGCTCAGGTCAATAGTTTAGGCTCCACACTAGTAAAAAAAGAAGTCCAATTGGACATTCGAAGATCCGATTGGATCCATTTGGAAACCAATTGAACTGCATATAGTCCAATGGGATTACGGAATATCCAATTGGATTTTTGTATCAATACAATTGGACTCATGAATCGTCCAATAGGACCAGGGGTGTTAAAAGGTGCCAAATTACTGTATATAGTTGGCACCAAAATTTCCATCCAAGAACTTGCTCCGGGGCCGAAAATGCCCAAATTTGACACTTTTGTTTTGCTCTGTGGTCATCATTTATGAAAAGAGTGATGCATAGCAACACATACTTTCTTTTCAAATTGGCTGCCGAGTTTCTTTCTTTATCATTGATAGTTGTGAACCCCAAATACCACCAGTGCCACCTTCGGCCGATATCTCATGCTAGGCTCATTTTTTCCCAGATCGAAATCATTATCGCCAACAAAAAAAAATCCCGAAATGTCTCTAAAGTAGGCGGCCCCTCATCCTAGTCGGCGCCACTTCCATTTGTATAACATAGGGACCACCAACCGCGGCCCAAAATTTGAACAGCGGCCCTCTCATTCCTTGGGAAATACCTCGCGAAATTATCCGGCCCCTTGCGAAATATGAAAGATTGTTTTGGCCGCTTGAAGTTTAACCAGTGATATCTCAAGATTATGATGGTGATATATGACAGATGGTAGGTAACGCCATAGAGATCTTATATACATATCTATAGAGATGTATATAAGATCTCTATGGGTAACGCCTCCACAATCAAGGTCATATGGCTCACACTAAAAACTGGAGTTTTCGCAGCAGTTGGCCGCCAGAAACCGCTAGTGAGCCAGGGTGTTATGACGTCGCAAGCAAATGGTACTGCTAAATATGTATTTATTTATAAATATAAAATATGTATCGTTAAAACTGGTACCATTTGCTTGCGACGTCATAACACCCTGGCTCACTAGCGGTCCCTGGCGGCCAACTGCTGCGAAAACTCCAGCTTTTAGTGCGAGCCGGCCTTTAGCTTCAGCTTTTAGCTTCTGGGTGCACCCATCAGTAACAACTGTCTCTTGTACGGCCTTGGAGCCGGTCATATCTTGAACCTGGTTTAAACATTCGATTCCATTGTTTGGTTTGGGAATTTGCTTTGGTTTTTGTTTTGAAACATGGATATTTGGTGATTAACGAATAGTCAGAGTATCGGTATAGGAAGATTGATAATCATGTGTTGGTAGGTACTTGCTCAAAATGATTTTGTTTTAGTAAAATTATCCACTGATGAATGAAAGGGTATTAAATAGTTAGAACACAAATGCAAATTGAAGTATATAACTTGTATATTCATTGATATTAGGTAATGAAGAAATAGCATTTGGCATATGATGTGCATATGATGTGTACGGCCTATGTATATGAATTAATATAACTTGTATATTCATTGATATTAGGTAATGAAGAAATAGCATTTGGCATATGATGTGCATATGATGTGTACGGCCAACAACTGCTGTAACCCAGTTGGAGACACAGTAGGGAAATATTCTTTAAATAGAGCGCTTCAAAAATAGAGCCGGTGACGTCAGAGCCTGCCATAGACATGCATGTAAATAATATAAAATTAGAACGCCTTTATGAAAACTTTTTACAAAAAAACACTTGCAATAAATTGTGGCAAAGTGTCAGAAAACAAGGAAGCCATATAGGATGCAAAAATTATCAACGATCATGTTTTTGCCTGCGCAAGTCTGAAAAAAATTCAGATGCATATTAAAAATGTGTTTGGAATTGCAAACTTCCGAAAAGTGATGGAAACATTTTGGCGTACTTGGCCCAATCCGCCAGGGACTCGTCTAAGGAAATTTGACTGCGGGGGCAGGCAAAATGGCGGATAAATTATCCCGCCATTTTGTCTAGGGGGGGAACGCTATGACGCTAAAAAACCCTGCAGTTTTTAAAAACCCAGCAGGGCAAACGCTAAAAACCCTGACGGACTTTCGTATTAGCTTAAAAAAACAGAGCTATCAACACAAAACTTCCGGTACCTTTTCCTACATTAATTTTACGTCTTCCGTGCAAAAACGAAGAAATTTCTTCGAAGATTTTGAAATATAGCAAATTTAGTGACGTCACTACACACGAGAAAACAAATCAGCTAAATTTTAACAAGTCGTACAAAGGCCTTTTTTTAATGTAATCAAAAAAGACCAAAAGATAGCAAATGCCAAGGGCTACAAAATGTCTATCTCGGATTTGCATTTTTTTTACCCAAAGAAAAAAAAACTATATTTTTGGAGAAAATGCCCTCAAAATAAAAATGTCAAAAATGTAAATAAAAAAACAGAACATATGTAGGAGAACCACATTTGGACAATACACCCAACCAAATGTCAAAGCAATATCTTGATTGTTGACTCTTATGGCTCCCTAGGGATGAGTAAAGCATGACGACATATTTCGGAAATACGTTTGTTTGGTTTTTAATGACCAGATAAAGACAAATAAATCCCAGCGCTGTATTTATGAGACAAAACTGGTCTGGCCCTGTTATTCATGTCTTATAACTGCAGCTTTTTGTCCTATCTGGTACATATCTGGGTCTGGTTCATATCAAGTTAGGATAACCTGTCACTTTGGGTTGCTGATGTTGTATTTTATGGTGCGAACGATAAGACCGATTTTAGGAGTAAAAATGTATTAAAATGTTTTCAAATCTGCCCTTTAAAGCAGGTACCATGTTAACATTGTTTGTGAATGCTGAGGTGAAGAAAATGAGTCCGTCCGATCAGTGTAGACACGGGGATTTGCAAAACAGTTTGCAAAACACCGAGTTATGAGGGTTTCGGTTGCTGATGTACCATTCTCATAGCAGAGATGGGAGGGGAGGCTAGGATAGAGATTGGGGTAAACAAGCTGACTTCGCCCTCCAGATCGCGAACAAAATGGCGGTTATTGTCGTAACTTTAGGACCAGCCAAGAGGTCTCCTAATTTTACGAATATTATATATAGATGATTTATCGAGGTCAGCCGTCCCACGGCAGGCTTGTACTTGACCAAAATGGTGTGTGACGGGAGTAAATATAAATGGATATACTCCCGTGGTAATTCAATCACTTTTTCCATTGTGGCAGATTGAAACGTCCGACGTATACAAAATAAATTAGTCTTTGTTAAGGGACTTTTTGGAATTGTTCTGAATTTTTTTTGGAACAATCAGAATTCGATGGGCCTAGGCATTTTCAAAATACCTTCTCTTGTATGTCTAATTACAAAAATATGTAACATCATATTAGCGACGGAGGGCCACTGATGAATGATGAGGTTTGTTTG
>JAXIVJ010019463.1:17500-19380 GCA_036785665.1 Chirona hameri | reverse complement strand
ACACCGCAAACGGGCATACCACACCGTCTCACGTCATCATCAGCAACATCATCAGCAACATCATCAGCAACATCATCAGCAACATCACCAGCAACATCATCAGCAACATCATCAGCAACATCATCAGCAACATCATCATCAACATCATCATCAACATCATCATTAACATCATCATCAACATCAACATCATCATCAACATCATCATGAACATCATCATCAACATCATCATCAACATCATCATCAACATCATCATCAACATCATCATCAACATCATCATCAACATCATCAGCAACATCATCAGCAACATCATCAGCAACATCATCAGCAACATCATCAACAACATCATCATCAGCAACATCATCATCAGCAACATCATCATCATCATCATCATCATCATCATCATCATCATCATCATCATCATCATCAT
The DNA here is from genome assembly GCA_036785665.1 of Chirona hameri. Taxonomy (NCBI): domain Eukaryota; kingdom Metazoa; phylum Arthropoda; class Thecostraca; order Balanomorpha; family Balanidae; genus Chirona; species Chirona hameri. Next base: position 18,953 of record JAXIVJ010019463.1, on the reverse strand, counting down.
CATCATCATCATCATCATCATGATCATCATCATCATCATCATCATCATCATCATCATCATCATCATCATCATCATCATCATCATCATCATCATCATCATCATCATCATCATCATCATCATCATCATCATCATCATCATCATCATCATCATCATCACCATCATCATCATCATCATCATCATCATCATCATTATCATCATCAACATCATCATCAACATCATCATCAACATCATCATCAACATCATCATCAACATCATCATCATCATCATGATCATCATCATCATCATCATCATCATCATCATCATCATCATCATCATCATCATCATCATCATCATCATCATCATCATCATCATCATCATCATCATCATCATCATCATCATCATCATCATCATCATCATCATCATCATCATCATCATCATCATCATCATCATCATCATCATCATCATCATCATCATCATCATCATCATCATCATCATCATCATCATCATCATCATCATTATCATCATCATGCCCGGAGGCGGTGTTGTACCGCCTCCGGGCATACCACACCGCCTCCGGGCATACAACACCGCCTCCGGGCATACTACACCGCCTCCGGGCATACCACACCGCCTCCGGGCATACAACACCGCCTCCGGGCATACTACACCGCCTCCGGGCATACCACACCGCCTCCGGGCATACAACACCGCCTCCGGGCATACTGCACCGCCTCCGGGCATACCACACCGCCTCCGGGCATACAACACCGCCTCCGGGCATACTACACCGCCTCCGGGCATACCAGACCGCCTCAGGGCATACAACACCGCCTCCGGGCATACAACACCGCCTCCGGGCATACCACACCGCCTCCGGGCATACAACACCGCCTCCGGGCATACAACACCGCCTCCGGGCATACCACACCGCCTCCGGGCATACAACACCGCCTCCGGGCATACAACACCGCCTCCGGGCATACCACACCGTCTCACGTCATCATCAGCAACATCATCAGCAACATCATCAGCAACATCACCAGCAACATCATCAGCAACATCATCAGCAACATCATCAGCAACATCATCAGCAACATCATCAGCAACATCATCATCAACATCATCATCAACATCATCATCAACATCATCATCAACATCATCATCAACATCATCAGCAACATCATCAGCAACATCATCAGCAACATCATCAGCAACATCATCAACAACATCATCATCAGCAACATCATCATCAGCAACATCATCATCAGCAACATCATCATCATCATCATCATCATCATCATCATCATCATCATCATCATCATCATCATCATCATCATCATCATCATCATCATCATCATCATCATCATCATCATCATCATTATCATCATCATTATCATCATCATGCCCGGAGGCGGTGTTGTACCGCCTCCGGGCATACCACACCGCCTCCGGGCATACAACACCGCCTTCGGGC
>JAXIVJ010019463.1:0-7500 GCA_036785665.1 Chirona hameri | reverse complement strand
CATCAACATCATCAGCAACATCATCAGCAACATCATCAGCAACATCATCAGCAACATCATCATCAACAGCAACATCATCATCACCAGCAACATCATCATCAACCATCATCATCAGCAACATCATCATCACATCATCATCATCATCATCATCATCATCATCATCATCATCATCTCATCATCATCATCATCATCATCATCATCATCATCATCATCATCATCAATCATCATCATCATCATCATCTATCATCATCATCATCATCATCATCATATCTCATCATCATCATCACTCATCATCATTATCATCATCATGCCGGAGGCGGTGTTGTACCGCTCCGGTCATTACCACACTGCCTCCGGGCCTACAACACCGCCTCCGGCATACTACACACCGCCTCCGGGCATACACACCGCCTCCGGGCATACTACACCGCCTCCGGGGCATATTACACCGACCTCCGGGCATACCACACCGCCTCCGGGCATACAACACCGCCTCCGGGCATACTGCAACCGCCTCCGGGCATACCACACCGCCTCCGGGCATACAACACCCGCCTCCCGGGCATACTACACCGCCTCCGGGCATACCAGACCGCCTCAGGGCATACAACACCGCCTCGGGCATACAAACCGCCTCCGGGCATACCACACCGCCTCCGGTCATACATACCGCCTCGGGCATACAACACCGCCTCCGGGCATACCACACCGCCTCCGGGCATACAACACCGCCTCCGGGCATACAACACCGCCTCCGGGCATACCACACCGTCTCACGTCATCATCAGCAACATCATCAGCAACATCATCAGCAACATCACCAGCAACATCATCAGCAACTCTCAGCAAACATCATCAGCAACATCATCAGCAACATCATCAGCAACATCATCATCAACATCACATCAACATCATCATCAACATCATCATCAACATATCATCAACATCATCAGTAACATCATCAGCAACATCATCAGCAACAAATCAGCAACATCATCAACAACATCATCATCAGCAACATCATCATCAGCAACATCATCATCAGCAACATCAGCATCATATCATCATCATCATCATCATCATCATCATCATCATCATCATCATCATCATCATCATCATCATCATCATCATCATCATCATCATCATCATCATCATCATCATCATCCTCATCATAATTATCATCATCATGCCCGGAGGCGGTGTTGTACCCGCCTCCGGGCATACCCACACCGCCTCCGGGCATACAACACGCCTTCGGGCATACTACACCCGCCTCCGGGCCATACCACACCGCCTCCGGCAAACAACACCGCCTCCGGGCATACTACACCGCTCCGGGCATACCACACCCGCCTCCGGGCATACAACACCGCCTCCGGGCATACTGCACCGCCTCCGGGCATACCACACCGCCTCCGGGCATACAACACGCCTCCGGGCATACTAAACCGCTCCGGGCATACCAGACCGCCTCAGGGCATACAACACCGCCTCCGGGCATACAACACCGCCTCCGGGCATATCACACCGCCTCCGGGCATACAACACCGCCTCCGGGCATACAACACCGCCTCCAGGGCATACCACACCGCCCTCCGGGCATACAACACCGCCTCGGCATACAACACCGCCTCCGGGCACTACCCACATACCAGCACTTACGCATCATCATCCCACAGCAACATCATCAGCAACATCATCAGCAAATCACCGCAACATCATCAGCACATCATCACAACATCATCAGCAACATCATCAGCAACATCATCAGCAACATCATCATCAACATCATCATCAACATCATCACTCAACATCATCATCAACATCATCATCAACATCAACATCATCATGAACATCATCTCAACATCATCATCAACATCATCATCAACATCATCATCAACATCATCATCAACATCATCATCAACATCATCATCAACATAATCATCAACATCATCATCAACATCGTCATCAACATCATCACTTCATTCATCATCATCATCATCATCATCATCATCATCATCATATCATCTCATCATCATCATCATCATCATCATCATCATCATCATCATCACATCATCATCATCATCATCATCATCATCATCATCATCATCCATCCATCATCATCATCATCATCATCATCATCATCATCATTCATCATCAATCATCATCAATATCATCATCATCATCATCATCATCATCATCATCAATCATCATCATCATCATCATCATATCATCATCATCATCATCATCATCATCATCATCATCATCATTATCATCATCATCATGCCCTGGAGGCGGTGTTGTACCGCCTCCGGGATACCACACCGCCTCCGGGCATACAACACCGCCTCCGGGCATACTACACGCCTCCGGCTTACCACACCGCCTCCGGGCATACCAACACGCCTCCGGGCAAACTACACCGCCTCCGGGCATACCACACCGCCTCCGGGCATACAACACCGCCTCCGGGCATACTACACCGCCTCCGGGCATACCCACCCGCCTCCGGGCATACAACACCGCCTCCGGGCATACTACACCGCCTCCGGGCATACCCACCGCCTCCGGGCATACAACACCGCCTCCGGGCATACAACACCGCCTCCGGGCATACCACACCGCCTCCGGGCATACAACACCGCCTCCGGGCATACAACACCGCCTCCGGGCATACCACACCGTCTCACGTCATCATCAGCAACATCATCAGCAACATCATCAGCAACATCATCATCAACATCATCAGCAACATCATCAGCAACATCAATCATCAACATCATCATCAACCATCATCATCAACATCATCATCAACATCATCATCAACATCATCATCAACATCATCAGCAACATCATCAGCAACATCATCAGCAACAATCATCATCAACATCATCATCAACATCATCATCAGCACATCATCCTATCGCAAACATCATCATCAGCAACATCCTCATCAGCAGACATCATCATCAGCAACATCATCTCAGCAACATCATCATCAGCACATCATCATCAGCAACATCATCATCAGCAACATCAACATCATCATCATCATCATACATCATCATCATCATCATCATCATCATCATCATCATCATCATCATCATCATCATCATCATCATCATCATGCCGGAGGCGGTGTTGTACCGCCTCCGGGCATACCACACCGCCTCCGGGCATACAACCACCGCCTCCGGGCAATACCACACCGTCTCACGTCATCATCAGCAACATCATCAGCAACATCATCAGCAACATCACCAGCAACATCATCTCAGCAACATCATCAGCAACATCATCAGCAACATCATCGCAACATTATCAGCAACATCATCATCAACATCATCAACATCATCATCAACATCATCATCAACATCATCATCAACATCATCAGCAACATCATCAGCAACATCATCAGGCCAAACATCATCAGCAACATCATCAACAACATCATCATCAGCAACATCATCATCAGCAACATCATCATCAGCAACATCATCATCATCACATCATCATCATCATCATCATCATCATCATCATCACTCATCATCATCATCATCATCATCATCATCAATCATCATCATCATCAACATCATCATCAACATCATCATTAACATCATCATCAACATCAACATCATCATCACATCATCATCAACATCATCACAACATCATCATCAACATCATCATCAACATCATCATCAACATCATCATCAACATCACCATCAACATCATCAGCAACATCATCAGCAACATCAATCAGCAACATCATCAGCAACATCATCAACAACATCATCATCAGCAACATCATCATCAGCAACATCATCATCAGCAACATCATCATCATCATCATCATCAATCATCATCATCATCATCATCATCATCATCATCATCATCATCATCATCATCAATCATCATCATCATCATCATCATCATCCATTCATCATCATCAATCATCATCATCATCATCATCATCATCATCATCATCATCATCATCATCATCATCATCATCATCATCATCATCATTATCATCATCATCATGCCCGGAGGCGGTGTTGTACCGCCTCCGGGCATACCACACCCGCCTCCGGGCATACAACACCGCCTCCGGGCATACTACACCGCCTACGGGCATACCACACCGCCTCCGGCATACAACACCGCCTCCGGGCAAACTACACCGCCTCCAGGGCATACCACACCGCCTCCGGGCATACAACACCGCCTCCGGGCATACTACACCGCCTCCGGGCATACCACACCGCCTCCGGGCATACAACACCGCCTCCGGGCATACTACACCCGCCTCCGATGCCCGCCGAGATACCCACGACCGAAATAGGGCATACCACAACCGCCTCCGGGGCATACACACGCCTCGGCAACAACACCGCCTCCGGGCATACCACACCGTCTCACGTCATCATCAGCAAACATCATCAGCACCATCATCAGCACATCATCAGCAACATCACCAGCAACATCATCATCAAATCATCAGCAACATCATCAGCAACATCACCAGCAACATCATCATCAACATCATCAGCAACATCATCAGCACATCATCAGCAACATCATCATCAACATCATCATCAACAGCAACATCATCATCAGCAACATCATCATCAGCAACATCATCATCATCATCATCATCATCATCATCCATCATCATCATCATCATCATCATCATCATCATCATCTCATCATCATCATCATCATCATCATCATCATCATCATCATCATCATCATCATCATCATCATCAATCATATCATCATATCATCATCATCATCATCATCATCATCATCATCATCATCATCATCATTCTCATCATCATTGCCCGGAGGCGGTGTTGTACCGCCTCGGCATACCACACCGCCTCCGGGCATACAACACCGCCTCCGGGCTTACTACACCGCCTCCGGCATACCACACCGCCTCCGGGCATACAACACCGCCTCCGGGCATATTACACCGCCTCCGGGCATACCACACCGCCTCCGGGCATACAAACACCGCCTCCGGGCATACTGCACCGCCTCCGGGCATACCACACCGCTCCGGGCATACAACACCGCCTCCGGGCATACTACACCGCCTCCGGGCATACCAGACCGCCTCAGGGCATACAACACCGCCTCCGGGCATACAACACCGCCTCCGGGCATACCACACCGCCTCCGGTCATACAACACCGCCTCGGGCTACAAACACCGCCTCCGGGCAACCCACACCGCCTCCGGGGCATACAACACCGCCTCGGGCATACAACACCGCCTCCAGGGCATACCACACCCGTCTCACGTCATCATCAGCAACATCATCAGCAACATCATCAGCAACATCACCAGCAACATCATCAGCAACATCATCAGCAACATCATCAGCAACATCATCAGCAACATCATCAGCAACATCATCATCAACATCATCATCAACATCATCATCAACATCATCATCAACATCATCATCAACATCATCAGCAACATCATCAGCAACATCAATCAGCAACATCATCAGCAACATCATCAACAACATCATCATCAGCAACATCATCATCAGCAACATCATCATCAGCAACATCCTCATCATCATCATCATCATCATCCATCATCATCATCATCATCATCATATCAATCATCATCATCATCATCATCATCATCATCATCATCATCATCATCATCATTATCATCATCATGCCCGGAGGCGGTGTTGTACCGCCTCCGGGCATACCACACCGCCTCCGGGCATACAACACCGCCTTCGGCATACTACACCGCCTCCGGGCATACCACACCGCCTCCGGCAAACAACACCGCCTCCGGGCATACTACACCGCCTCCGGGCATACCACACCGCCTCCGGGCATACAACACCGCCTCCGGGCATACTGCACCGCCTCCGGGCATACCACACCGCCTCCGGGCATACAACACCGCCTCCGGGCATACTAACCGCCTCCGGGCATACCCAGACCGCCTCAGGGCATACAACACCGCCTCCGGGCATACAACACCGCCTCCGGGCATATCACACCCGCCTCCGGGCATACAACACCGACCTCCGGGCATACAACACCGCCTCCGGGATACCACACCGCCTCCGGGCATACAACACCGCCTCCGGGCATACCAACACCGCCTCCGGGCATACCAACACCGTCTACGTCATCATCAGCAACATCACAGCAACATCATCAGCAACATCACCAGCAACATCATCAGCAACATCATCAGCAACTCATCAGCAACCATCATCGAGCCAACATCATCAGCAACATCATCATCAACATCATCATCAACTTCATCATCAACATCATCATCAAACATCATCATCAACATCAACATCATCATGAAACATCATCATCAACATCATCATCAAATCATCATCACATCATCATCAACATCATCATCAACCATCACATCAACATCATCATCAACATCATCATCAACATCATCATCAACATCGTCATCTACATCATCATCTTCATCATCATCATCATCATCATATCATCATCATCATCATCGTCTCATCAATCATCATCTCATCATCATCATCATCATCATCATCATCGACATCATCATCATCATCATCATCATCATCATCATCATCCATCATCATCATCATATCATCATCATCATCATCATCATCATCATCATCATCATCTCATCATCATCATCATCATCATCATCATCATCATCATCATCATCATCATCATCATCATCATCATCATCATCATCATCATCAATCTATCATCATCATCATCATCATGCCGGAGGCGGTGTTGTACCGCCTCCGGGCATACCACACATCCGCCTCCGGCATACAACACCCGCCTCCGGGCATACTTCAACCGCCTCCGGCATACACACACCGCCTCCGGGCATACACACACCGCCTCCGGGCAAACTACACACCGGCTCCGGTCATACCACACCGCCTCCGGCATACACACCGCCTCCGGGCATACTACACCGCCTCCGGGCTACCACACCGCCTCCGGGCATACAACACCGCTCCGGGCATACTACACCGCCTCGCGGCATACCACACCGCCTCCGGGCATACAACACCGCCTCCGGGCATACAACACCGCCTCCGGGCATACCACTCCGCCTCCGGGCATACAACACCCGCCTCCGGGCATACAACACCGCCTCGGGCATACCACAACGTCTCACGTCATCATCAGCAACGATCAATCAGCAACATCATCAGCAACATCATCGATCAACATCAAGCAGCAACATCATCAGCAACACACATCACATCATCATCACATCATCACAACATCATCATAACATCATCATCAAACATCATCATCAAACATCATCATCAACATCATCAGCAACATCATCAGCAACATCATCAGCAATAACATCATCATCAACATCATCATCAGCTACATCATCATCCGCAACATCATCATCAGCAACATCCTCATCAGCAACATCATCATCAGCAACTATCACCCTCAGCAACATCATCATCAGCAACTCATC
>JAXIVJ010019462.1:0-19383 GCA_036785665.1 Chirona hameri | reverse complement strand
TCGCTCTCGCTCTCGCTCTCGCTCTCGCTCTCGCTCTCGCTCTCGCTCTCGCTCTCGCTCTCGCTCTCGCTCTCGCTCTCGCTCTCGCTCTCGCTCTCGCTCTCGCTCTCGCTCTCGCTCTCGCTCTCGCTCTCGCTCTCGCTCTCGCTCTCGCTCGCTCGCTCTCGCTCTCGCTCTCGCTCTCGCTCTCGCTCTCGCTCTCGCTCTCGTCTCTCTCTCTCTCTCTCTCTCTCTCTTCTCTCTCTCTCTCTCTCTCTCTCTCTCTCTCTCTCCTCTCTCTCTCTATTTGTCCGGGCTCGCTCTAACGTGTCCGACAAATGCGAAGTTTTTCCTGCACGAAATCTTCCGAGTACAAGCTCACCTTACCCTTGTCTAGCTGGGAAATCGGACTGCTTGGATAACGGAGAAAGTAAATGAGAAGTGGGCTATGGCCATGTGTACTGCACACCTCATTATTTATTGAGAACACGAGGCCGGGCAGGTGCTGCTCCCAGTCACTGCCGTGGGATTCCGACACTTGCGCGCAGGCGCCGCTTAATGTCGAGGTGTCTCCTTTAGACCTTACCCACGGCCTCGTGATGGTAACCGACGCTGGAACGCATCTTCACACCAAAATAGCGACATAGTACCTGGACGCGGAACTTCTGACCAAATTTGAGCCGGCATCGCTCTCCAGCGATTCGGTGGTCCAAACGTCAAGAAATGACATTCTAACGCCTGTGTGACCCCCGCACGCCCAGCGCACCACCAAACTCAAGCGTGTCCGAGTCCCTGACTGTGTATTCACCCCGGCTCGCGGCGCGGCGGCTGACCTCACTCTCGCCGCCGCCAGGGACGCGCCAGAGGCGCGCTCAGTTCGGAACACAAGTGGGCAGTATTCCTCCAGCCGGCCACATTTCCTCCTCTTATCAGCTACAGGACAAGACAATATAAGTCATCTGAACGGGATATAGAGATTCAGGGGAAATAAATACACAATGGCAAAATACCATAACGGAACGGCTTTCCAAGCAGCAACCCAAGCAAAATGCTACAACAGAACAGCTTTGTAAGCAGCAACCCGAAACGCACTACCCCTGACACAATCACAATACACAACCCCACACAATCACAAACGGACCGCGCTCACAATACCGCTCGCACAATACAACCGGTCGTAAGTCACACTTCTCTTGCCACGATAGGCTTTAGGTATTTGAGATGCGTGCGACGCGTCTCACCGTTCGCGGATCCAGACATTCAACGTGCCGTCGGCTCAGCCTGTTGACCACTATATAGACCGGCGACCACGGGTCTACCATCTTCTGCGACACGCCCGGACGCTTATTTAGGTTGCGCAGCCTGACTCGGTCTCCTACCGGATGACCGGTCCCCGCGCCGGTGTCTGAGGTCATAGGTCCGTGTCATGTCAGCTTGGGTCTGGCGTAGTCTGTCGTGCGCCTGTCTGAGAGTATCCGCCAGCAGTCTCAGTTTCTCCTGCACAAAATCGTCAGAGTATCTCGCCAACGGCTGTGATGTCAAATGGGAAATGGGTGTGTTCATATGCCTCATAAAATATGGGAAGTACGGGGAGAATCCGTGAGTTTCGCTAACCTCACTGTTCAGAGAGAATACGATGGCCGGCAGATGGCTATCCCAATCTGCCCCGTAGCTCTCGGTGAGCGTGCGTAAACGCCGTTTTGATGTCCCGGTGGCGCCTTTCCACCTTTCCCACAGCTTCGCGGTGACCGCCAACTGCATGCCTGACAGCGATTCCCCAAAATTTACACAGACAGCTACTTTCTGGCTTTTAAAAGTAGCACCGGCATCCGTCTCGACGCGCAGGGGCGGCCGAATGTGAGAAATTGGTCGTCAGGGCTTCGACCAAGCTGAGCCTGATTGTAGCGGGTAATGGGATAGAAAGCCAGTGAATTTATCCACACAGGTGAGTACTAGAGAGTTACCTGTCAGCCGGCTATTGGCCATGTGTACAACGTCTACCAACCAGCACCTCGCCAGGTCCATACGGCTCCTGGGGTAGCAAAGGCGGGGCTGGGGGCCCTCGGTCGTCCTTCCGCTGCTGCAACGATTGCAGCTGTCAACGTAGTTTTTGCAATCTCGTTTGAGTCCTACGTACCAAATGTATCGAGAGACCTTCTCATACAACTTGTCAGATCCGCAATGCCCGTGGTGGGAGGGGTCATGATTTGCATAGAGAATTTCGAATCTCTTGACCCGGGGCCAGACGACTTTCCATCCAGTACCCGGGTTTTCCCTGTAACAGAGGATACCGTCTCTCAAGGCGAACTTGTTGATGTCCTGCCTCTTCAAGGTTGGTGAACAAAACTGTGGCCATTTCCGATACTTTAGATGGTGCACAAGTGCGCGACAGTCTTTGTCGTGCTTTTGGTACCAAATGATGGAATCTCTATCCAACGACAGCTTGGCCAAATCCACACCCACGATTAGGTGGATCTTGGCACTCGATCCACTGTCAGCCGGGCCTGGCTGTGAGCTGTCAAGAGTACCGTTGTTCGTCCGGTGCGGTGTTGTGACGCTTCCGTTCCTGGTCTGCACCAGGCCGGTGCGCGCTGACTTCGCGCGCTGCCGCACCCTCACCTCTACTCGCGACGATGGCCTCAGCCGGCGGCTTTGGTCTGTCAGAGTGGTGCTGCCCATCTGTCACGGCAGAACCGTCACATGCACGCGACTGGGCTCCCCCGGCCCGGCACTCGAAGGCACCAGAAGCCTTAGTCGCCGCTCCGATCTCGCGGCGGTCCGACCGCTCGCGTGGTCCGGCAGCGCGCACTCCGGCAGCCGCGGTCGGCCGGCGCGCGCCGGGGTCCGACACAGTCACCACCCCTGCCGCCGTCTCGCTCGAACCCGACCCGGTGTGATCCGGCGGCCCTCGGCCAAGAGCGGTGACGTCACCACGCACTGGGGAACCCTGCGTGAGCAGCGCGCTGACCGTGTCAGCGCAGTCCCTCGACCCAGTCTCAGACTGGCGCTCCGGGATCCTGGAAAGCATGTCCACATGCTGCATATGGGCCGCCGGTCGATGCTCAGGCTGATAATTGAATTGACTGACGAATGCTCGCCAACGAATAATGCGCGGATTGATCTCATCATTGTTCTGGATAATTTTAAGTGCGCTCTTGCAGTCGCACACCCAGGTAAAATCAGCGTCAGCCAAATACTTGTAAAATGTCTTAAGACCAGTGACGAAGCTGAATAGTTCCAGTTCATAGATGGTCCATTTGGATTGTGGCTTACTGTACTTGCTGCCATTGAAGGCGATTACTCTCTCCTCTCCCTTCTGGATCTGACAGAGCACCTGCCCGGACCCCACTGTGCTACTATCAGTGTAGAGCACAAACCTGTCACCACGTGTGGGGTATGCCAGCACACGGCCATACAACAGGCTCTGGCGTAAGGAGTTGAACGTGTGCTCTAGTTCTGCGTCCCAGTAGAATGCATCCGCATTGGCCAACCATATTAGAGGGGCCGAAACGCTGGAAAATAAAGGGATGAACTTTTTAAACCACGCGAAAAAACCGTAAACCCGTTTTGCCTCCTTGACGGTGGCGGGGGGGGGGGGGGGGTTTCAGCTCCCGTATGCAGCGGATGCGAGCAGCGTCGATTGCGACGCCCTCGGGCGTGATCTCGTGCCCCAGATATGACAGCTTTCTCGTGCCGATGCGGCATTTCCTGGGAGACAGTTTGAGACCTGCCCGACGGAGTCTGTCGAGGACGGTGTGCAGCAGCTTCAGGTGGCTTTCCACGTCTCGGCTCGTCAGTAAGACGTCATCGGCGTATATCATCACGCCCGGGACGTCACCCAGCACGCGGTGCATCACCACATGCAGATGGAAACTACTTTGGGAGCAGCCCATCGGAAGTCGCGTAGGTTTCCATGTCTTACCTAACGCATAAAAGGCGCACATTTTCTGGGACTCCTTAGAGAGTTTCAAATTCCAAAATGCATGCTTGATATCCAATGAACTAGCGATTTTCCAGCCCTGCAGTGAATATAAGAAGTCATCAATGCTAGGCAAGACAAATTTCTTGGGCAAAAGAACCTGGTTGACCCTTCTCATGTCCTCTATGATCCTGAATTCAGCTGGCCTGTCAGAAATCTTATCCCTGCCCTTAGAGATCAAAATCACCGGACTATTCCATTCACACGGCTCGCCTTCGGCAATTATACCGCTGGCTTGTAACTCTGCTAACTGCTGTTCGAGTACCCTTTCCTTCGCCCATGGCACAGAGTAAGGTTTGACAAACTGGGGCTTCGCCCCGGGCTTGAGCTCCAGAGCTTCTCTACAGCCTATGTCTGAGTAACTATTTGAAAACACCCCCGGGAAAGATTGCAACAGTTTCGCCACTTTGTCACGATTGACTCCCTTGATTTCGTCCCCTATCTCGAACTGAGACAGGATATCGTCGGAATCCTGGCCGAGAAACAGACTATCGCTGGCGGATACACCGTTGGTCTCAGCGGGTCCAGCGTCAGTCTCGTCAGTGTCGCGTGGTGGAGCGTCAGTTATGTCTGCGCCGTCTGCAGGCTGCAGGTAACCGATCACGTCACGTCTGTGCAAAGTTATGAATCTATCAGAACGGTTCCTAACGTACAACGGGATCTCGTGAAGCGAGAACGGTCTGATGAGTGCGTCTGTAATTTCAACCTGATCGAAGCGTTGTCCGGTCAGCACATAGTCAGACTCCACCGACAGTTCTCTGTCGATACGCACAGAAAGACACGAGATAGACCTGGGTGGTATACGGACTGGTTTCTTTATTCTGATTTTCAACTGTCCCGTTACATCAGAGCAATCCAATACAACGTGATGTGCCTGCATAAAATCCCAACCAAAAATACAATCATGTGACAAATCTCCGACAACTGTGAAAACAAAATCCACCTCGCGATCCTCTCCCTCAGTCACGATCTTTACGGGCAGACGGCACGTACCAAGGGCCTTCAACGGGTGACCAGACGCAGAAATCAGCTTTGTAGCTGGTTGAAGATCAACGTGAGGGGCAATGACCCGCATCACTTTGCTATCAATCAAACTTTCCTGGCTACCCGAGTCAAGCAAACAATCACCGACTAAGTAACCGTTGATTGAAGCCCCTGTAACTGGCAGGGAAACGAGTCCTACCAAGCGCGCCTGCCCGCCCACTCGTTTGGGCAGTGTCGCTTCATATGTCCGGCGCCCCCACACGACCAACAGCGGACGATACCTGAGCGTCGTCCCTCGATGTCATAGCCTCCGTCAGGTGACCCGTCACGTTTCGGCCGCTGGCCGGGTCCGGCAGAGTCCGGCGGGCCCCCGCCAGAGCGGACGCCGCCTGCACCGCCGCCCGAGAAGCCGCTGTTACCGGAGCGCGCGGCCGGCGAGGCACGCCGGCCGTCCCCGGCCCGGCCGCCCCGGCGAGGCGGCCGCTGCCAGTCGCGGGTGCCGCCGTCAGCCCACCCGCCACGGGCGTCCCGGGGAGACGCGGAGTGGCGGCGTCTCCTGTCCGCCGCCGCTCCGGCGGCTCCGCTCCAGGTCTGGTCCCGCCCGCGTCCGCTCGGCGGAGATCCGCCAGGGCCAGACGCGGGAGAGCTCCAGCGTCCGCGGCGATACTGGAACGATCCGCCGTCTCCCTTCTCGTAGTCGTCACTGGAGCCGCCCTCGTCCGGTCGGCCGGCCGGTGAGCGCCAGCGCCCGCGGCACGGCTCCGGAGCCGGTGACCAGCCGCTGCGATCCGCCCGGCTCGGGCGCGGGCCGCCCTGGCTCGCCCAGCGAACGTGGCGAGCGGCAGCCGTGCTGGCGACCTCAGCCTGCTGCAGGTCCTCCTCCCTGGTCAGCTCAGAGACGCAGTTCTCGAAGGTGATGGCCTTTTGACGCGAGAGAAGCCGCCTCTTCTCATCGCTGAGGCCCACCAAGAAGTGTCGGTACAGCGTTGCGTTGTAGGCTGGGACGCATATTTTCTTAAGCTGACCGTCATCACTGAATAATTCCGGGCACGCCTGGCGAACAAGCCGGCGCACTGACAGCGCGTAGTCCGGTGCTGACTGTCCACCTTTAGCCAGGGCAGCCAGTGCCTGTGCAGCTTGACCGGTAGACCTGGCCGTGCCACCGAAGTGGGAGTCGAGTTCCTTCCTGATCGCCGTCAGGTTCAGCTTCCCGCCGTTGTCCTCAATGCAGTTGACCACGGTCAGAGCTCGACCTTGGCATCTAGCAGCGACGATCGTTGCAAGAGTCTGCTGTGAGTGCCCTCCCAGAACTGCCAGCCGGATGCACTGACGGAGAAAGTCGTCTGGAGGCTGCGACCCATCATAGGTCGGGAAATCACTCACGGCAATGGATAGCTGTGTCATGCCGTCTCAAATCACTGGCACAGTCACTGGGTTCAATCCGCTGCCACCATGTGACCCCCGCACGCCCAGCGCACCACCAAACTCAAGCGTGTCCGAATCCTGATTGTGTATTCACCCCCGGCTCGACGGCGCGGCGGCTGACCTCACTCTCGCCGCCGCCAGGGACGCGCCAGAGGCGCGCTCAGTTCGGAACACAAGTGGGGCAGTATTCCTCCAGCCGGTCACAGCCTGCACGACACAGTCAGCCAATCCGGAATCAAGAGGATAATACGTTAAGAGACCAGAAAATTTATCCACACGAGTTAGCAGGTAGCACCTTCCAAATGCTGCGCTACGAGGCGTGCTAATGATGTCAATGGCCAGTGTTTCGTTTGGATAAGAAGCTTCCCGAGGGAGCAGCGGGGAATTTTGCACCCTGGTACTCTTCTTCCGAATGCACGCCTCACAGCGGCGAACGTAGTCGGCACAGTCCCTTCTCAACCCAGGATACCATACATGCCTGCTGATCAGCTCGTGTAGTTTAGCCCCTCCTCCATGTGCGTGCTGCGATACATCGTGATGACTGAACAGAAGCTCATATCGCTTTGCAAATGGCCACACGATCAAATCAGATTCCCCCTGTTGAGTTCCACGTCGAACAACCTTCTCTGAAAAAGAACTGCTCAGCTGGCTGTCGTTTCAGATAGGGCGGGGCAAAACGAGGCCATTTTCCACGATTCAGACGATGAGCGATCGCCCTGCAGTTTCGGTCATGTTCCGTATCTGCCTCGGGAGTCACCGCGGTCGGGACACAACATTGCCCATATCTCCCACCTAATTCGACTTCAGACATACTAGAGCACTTCATTAACAGATTTACTGACAGCGGAAGCCTAGCCCAGGCATACTCTACTGCAACAATAATAATTACGGGAGACTTCAATGCCGGGAACGTTTTTCTTCTGGACCAGACCGAAGATCACAACGGAATAACACATTTTGACATACATCTTCGTGACGCAATATATACGCTAAATTTGTCACAACTCATATTTACACCGACAAGACGAACATAATCCACAGCTAATCTCCACGACCTTATTATCACAAACAATCCACTAATAATAACTGACTGGCGTACTTTCCTCATTCTCATAAAGACATAAAAGAAAAGTGCAACAAAGAGCCTCTTGGGCCCATCCGAGGTTGCACCCCCCCCCCCCCCCCATCCCCCCCCCTCCACCAGTCTCGCCCCTTCAAATCACCTTACTCTACCTGCATAAAAGAAGGCTAATCCCACGAGTATTTATGAACTAATCCCTTCTCTGTAAAGTATTTATCTAATCTAATTTTGAAGGAAGCAAGTGTCACTGCATCAGCGACATCCCCTGGTAGCATATTCCAATGTCCTACAACCCTTCTACTGAAAAATGACTGTCGTAGCCTAGTCCTACTTTGTTTCATAATGAGTTTATGCTGATGACCTCTACCTCGATTTTCCCTATTGAACTCAAACATACCCTTTAAATATCCAGAATGCTGACTATTTACAAATTTGAAGACTTCAATTAGATCTCCTCTTAGCCTTCTATATCTAAGTGAAAACATACCCAATTTCCTTAATCTATCTTCATAAGGTAAACTACCAAGACAATTAATCATTTTTGTTGCCCTTTTTTGAACTCTTTCTAACAACCAGCAATCTTTCTCATATGTTGGAGACCAGGCTTGTACACAATACTCCAAATGTGGTCTAACGTATGCACAATACAGTTTTGTTATTACCTTTTCACTCTTGTAGGAAACATTTCTGTTAATGGCCCCTAGCATTCTAAGTGCCTTTTTCCTAGCTTCTACAACCTGGTCTGACGCTGATAGTCTATTGTTTACCACGACACCTAAATCTCTTTCCTTTTCAATCTGCTCCATTTTCTGCCCACCCATTTCATACCTATGTTTACTGCTAACCCGTCCAGCGTGCATAATCTTACATTTACTCAAATTGAATTTCATCTGCCATGCTTCAGACCACTCAACTAGCTTGTCCAGATCTGATTGAAAAACATCCTGATCATGTTTTCCTCTAATAATCCTGACAACTTTTAGATCGTCTGCAAATTTCAAGACTTTGCTGTCTATACTGTTCTCAATTGCATTCACAAATATTATAAAAAGCAATGGGCCCAGGACTGAGCCCTGTGGAACCCCACTGAGAACCTCCTTCCATTGTGATTGGCACCCATTCAATATAACCCTTTGCTGGCGTCCTGAAAGCCACGTTTCTATCCAATCCAGAATCTTGCCCCTGATCCCATGAATTTTAAGTTGCAACCCCAGTCTTGTATGGGGGACTTTGTCAAATGCTTTACTGAAATCAAGAAAAGCTACATCTAGCTGTTTACCCTGATCAACGCTATCTGTTGCAACATCCAAAAACTCCAGAAGATTAGTTAAACAAGAACGGCCCTTCCTAAAGCCATGCTGTGTATCTTTGATGAGTTCATTTTGCTCCAAGAATTCAACAATCTTATCTTTGATGATTGATTCAAGCACCTTGCAGACTAATGAGGTCAGACTAACTGGTCTATAGTTTTCCTCTTTACTTCTATCTCCCTTTTTATGAATAGGAACAACATTTGCTCTTTTCCAATCAAGTGGAATTTTACTATCTGCAAGTGATTTAGAAAATATTATGGCTAATGGAACCGACAACTCCCTTTCAGATTCTCTTAAAAGTCTAGCATGGATTTCATCAGGTCCTTCTGCCTTGTTAGGCCTTACTTTCTTTAGATATTCTAGAACAAGCTCACTACTTATGCCACCTAGCTCTCCTATAGTCTCCTCTGTCTCTAGCTCAGGCTGAAGTGCTGCAATACTACTCTGGTCCTCGATAGTAAAGACAGATTGAAACTGATCATTAAGCACTTCAACCATTTCACTGTCCTTGCTAACTAACACATCATCTACCTTAAATGGACCTATATTTTTGGAAACTGTACTTAACTTATAAAAACTGAAGAACTTCTTACTATCTGCATTACAATGTCTAGCTTAATCAAGTTCCTTTGCCCTTTTAGCTGCTCTGACCTTTTTCTTAACTGAATTTCTTGCATTCTGGTAGGCCTTCTGATTTATATCTAGTGAAGATCCCTTCAAAATGCCAAATGCACTTCTTTTAGCTTGTATAGCACTCCTTACTTCTGGGGTAAGCCAAACTGGATTGCCCTTGGTTCTGTTACGTTTGTGCCTGAGGGGTATATGCCGATTTTGAATTTGGCTTAATCTAGCTTTGAAAACATTCCAGGCCTCACATGCATCTAAACCTGCCAACTCAACGTTCCATTTTATCTGTGCGAGGTCATTTCTAATACCATCAAAATCAGCCCGGCTGAAGTTTGGAACCATAATAAGGTTATCTTTGGGCCTCATTTCTGATGAGATATTGAATTTAACCATATTGTGATCACTGGTTCCTAGACCTGCACAAATACTTATGTCACTAACTAGATCACTGTTGTCTGAGAATACAAGGTCTAGAATGGAGCAATGTCTGGTTGGCTCTGTTACAAACTGATGCATGAAAAGCTCCTCTTCAAAGATTTGCCTATACAACCTACACTCATTTGTTTCCTCTGCTATACTTTCGTATCCTCTTAAGTTAAAATCTCCCATAATAAGACACTGAGCCCGAAAGTTCCTACGTATTTCCTCACAAATATCTTGGTCTGTTTCAGCTTGGGAGTTCCTTGGAAGATTCCCTGGTCTGTAAAATGCACCTATCCTCAACCTTCCTCTGTTTCCTGTACCAATTTTAATGTCAAGCCAGATTGATTCTACTTCTTTTACTTTACTAGAATCATCAACTCTAGTAGTGCAGTACAAGCTATTTACATATACAAACACTCCGCCTCCCTGCCGTGATTCTCTGCAGTATGAGAACATGTTATACCCTTGTAACTCGAAATCCTGTAGCCTATCCCTATTATACCCCTCACTAACCCATGTCTCGGTTACACAAATGATATCAGGCTTTTCAAGGGCAACATAACACTCAAACTCATCAAATTTAGACCTAATACTTTGGGCATTCAGCAACACACATGTGATCTTATACTTTGAGCTGACTCTACTAATTCTGAGGGAATTATGATCTACTGTCCTATTCTGACATGAACTTCTACCAATGCTTACTTCTTGATGCCCTAGTACTAGCGTCCCTGAACCCCCCCTCCTACCTAGTTTCCCTGAATGACACTTCTGTAGGCATCTCCCAAAGCCCTTGCCCCCTCATCCGATAAGTGAAGCCCATCCTTCATATAGTACCTATGCCACTCATAGAACTGATCCCATAAGTCTACATAACTAAGCCCCATAGCTGAACATAAGTTCTGAACTGAGCTGTTCACAGACAGAGCTCTCGAGTACCACTCCTCACTGGCTCCACAGCGAGGGAGGATGCCAGTCACAATGACTGGTTTCCTGGACTCCTTCAACCTCTGCAGCAGGCTCCGGTACTCCGCTACTATTCTCACACTCTGCCTAGGTCCTATGTTGTTCACCCCCACCTGTATTATAACTGTCTCCGGGCTACTCCTACCCAGTTCTGCCTCAATGACAGGGCCCATATCAACTACTTTTGCCCCCGGTTTAACTATACATTTGTCCCTCTTCCCACAGAATGTTCGCCTTAAGGGCCTTACCCTTGAGTCCCCAACCACTAAATGCTGAATCTGTACCTTGTCACTTTCAGCTGCTGACTCTAACGCACTGAACCTATTTGCTAGTGTAACCTGCTGATGTTCCCTGGGGCTGTACTGCCTGACTCTACCCTGAACTTTTGTCCATCCCTCCTGATCCCCTTCCCTCTTCCTCCTCCAGATTCTGCTACCACCCTCCATTACCCAGCACCCCTCCTCATCCTTACTGTCTGTGGCCCTAGCATTACTTTCCACAATGTTGGGTCTCCAGAAACGTGACCCTCCAACACACTTCCAAACCCCAGCCGCACTATCTACCTTTGCCTTATCCTCCTCCCTTATGCCCCTATCAGAACTACCACTGGTCCCTGATCCTGTAGGCTCCTTTTCTGACCACCTAACCACAATCTGCGCATACGTTCATTGGTCAGGAGCTACACCCTCTTGCGGCTCATCTCTACACCTACACTTACTTAACTGCGCCTCAAGCTCCGCTACTCTAGCCTGGAGGGCCTCTAGCTCTGCTACCTTCGCCTGCATCCTAGTCATGCTCATTTGAATACACTAGTAACTTAGGTATATAACTTAGGTACTATGTACTTTTCAATACTTTACTAACTTAACTTAACTTTTTTTGTTTTTTTTTTGTGTTTGTTTTTTCTTCTTCTAAACCTTAACTAGATCTAGGTAAAGCTAGTAACACAAATCAGCTATGAGTGCACCTAATACTAGACTAAATATCTAATCCTTAAATAAACTGAATACTAAATACACCTTAATTATCCCTAATTTTCTAAAATATCTACTTATCCAACCCTGCAACTAATAACACAAAAATAAGACTAAGACAATTTTGGCGCACACAAGCTAGAATGAAAAGTCCTTTAAAAAGCAAGTAAGAGGTAACAGCTAACTATGAATGCTTAAAAATAATACTTAAACGATCCACAAAACTAAATATCTAATCCTTATATCTAAATATAATGTGGTTGCTCAAAAAATACACAAAACAACAGAGCTATCCAACAGCTACTTAGCTTGGCTAAAGTAGGGTTCAGAAGGGTCTCAATATCGATCACTTCCCTGTCTACGTTTGCATCAGTGTAAATACTCCGAAAACAAATGTAAACACTAAGAAGATTTGGGACTATGACAAACTTGACGCTGAAAAACAAACCAGACATTTGCTACATATCAATTGGGACGACATTATAGAGCAAGGCAGACATACAGCAACGGAAAAATTAACATCTACGATATTGACAGCAGCAGCAGAGGCCATACCTATACAAAACTATTACTATCCGACCGACCAACAAACCATGGGTAACTGCTGAACTGAAACGTAACATACGACGAAGAGACATAATGTTTAGACGAGCAAAACAACGACAGACCGCTGGTGACTGGGACATATGGAAACAACAACGTAACTTTGCAACGGACTTAAACAGACGACTTCGTAACGCACACCTACAACCACAGGTAAACAGACTATTAGGAAGCAAGCTCAACCCGTATAAATACCACCAAACGCTAAAAACAATGATGGGACGGACCAGAAATCAAAATATACCACCACTTGAAACCACAGACGGAGAGACAGTCACAGACAATACACAAAAAGCCAACATTTTGAACGACTTTTTTGCTTCACAGACACGACTCAACACAGGCGCACTTAGCCTGCCAGAAGAAACTTTGAACAGAATACAGATTCCCTTTTCGGAAGACATTGAAGTAACTGAAGCAGAAGTACTAAAACTACTGAACACATTAGACGTAAATAAATCAACTGGATCAGATAACCTGTCAATCAAAATAATAAAACTTACTACAATCATCATAATAGAACCTTTATGTAGACTTCACAACAAATCACTTGGACTTGTCTTATTTCGGCACACGTGGAAAGAGGCATCAGTCACGCCCATATACAAAAACAAAGGTTCCGCCTCCGACCCCCAAAATTACAGACCTATCAGTTTGCTGCCATGTCTTTCAAATTTTTTGGAAAAATTGTGTTTAACCGTATCTACGAACATGCAGTCACTCATCAATTTCTAACGGAAAAACAAAGTGGATATCGGCCACACCACTGCACTCAACTACAACTTATGTACTTGACGCACAGCCTTTACAAATCTCTTGGCGGAGGACGAGACATGACAACAATTTTTATAGACATATCCAAATACTTTGATAACATATGGCATGTCTAGTCTTCAAATGCAAAAATGAATTTTACATATCCGGCAATCTTCTATCTTACCTCACCGACAGACGACAAAAAGTTAGAATTGAAGACGCCGACTCGAACACTGAATCTGAATGCTGCTTGAATGCTGGATGTCCCCAGGGATCTGTGTTAGGACCTCTACTCGCATTAATCTACCTAAACGGACTGGCAGACTTGACGGCAAATTACATTTTATTTTATGCCGACGACACTTCGATATATGCAACTCACACAAACGACGATATCCACACTGCAACCGGCAAGTTACAACGGGACTTGGACACCATAGACGAATATGGTAAAAAATGGGCAATTACATTCAATGCAGCTGAAGCAGCACAAATAACGTTCACCAACAAAACAAACTCGCTTTCCCCTACACTCACATTTTCACAGCAACCAATACCAAAAACAAATACACACAAACACTTAGGACTAATATTTTCAAAGGACCTTCGCTTCCACGAACACATCAATAGCGTCATTAGGAAAGTAAATATTGCGCTGAGCCCACTTTATCCCGTAGCCCAACAATTACCCAGACAAGTACTGAATACAATTTATACAACATACTTCCGACCGGACATTTGACAGTACACGACGAATTAAGACTTGAACGACTGCAAAATCGAGCGGCCCGACTTGTGACTGGTACCCCATTCAGAACCTCAACAGACAAACTCCGACAAGAATTAGGCTGGCCCTCATTGAAAACTCGACGTAAAATTCACCGACTAACATTTTATCGCCAACTCTTTTACACTCATGACACGATACCATACTACATACAAAACATTGTACCACAAACAAGACAGGCAGACACAGGGCAAACACTAAGGAACGCAAACACAAACACCACAACCTTCAGCAAAACGTCGTCATTCTATCGATCCTTCATTCCTGACACAACACAAAAATGGAACCTACTTCCTGCAATAGTCCGCTTTGAACCTTCTCCAAAAAAATCAGGAAGCAAATATCTGAGCTATACGGCATTCCATTTCCTCCAGAATTCTTTTCACTTGGTTCTAAAACCGGCAATATCAATCGTATTAAAATAAGATGCGGATCCTTTGAGTTTAACTCATATCTTTATCAAATTCAGAAATCATCTAGTCCAGCCTGCGCATGCGGGTTTCGTTTAGAAGACGGCGCGCACTTTGTGTTGCACTGTCCCACTTATACGAAATTCAGAGACGATCTTTTCAACAGTATTTCGGTCGTTCTAGACTACGACTTTTCAACCCTTCATTCTGCAAACAAATATGACATACTTTTGTATGGCGTTTTTATCGACACCGGAATCGGGCGACGGGTTGCCTGGCATTTCCAAAATTATCAACAAGAGGCTAAACAGCTGCGCTGACCAGGGGTGGTAAAATGACCCGTCATGCTGGACGATGATGGAGAACAGAATTTGTCTTTTTCTTGCCAGGTTGGCTATTTTTTCATCACAAATGATCCATTAGAGGAGCCATATGCTATATTTTTGCATGCGTGTGCTTTTTACATCGAATCGTGGGATATTCAAGGGCAATTTCTACTGAATGAAAATGCACAGTCTATTTCACACATGAAAATGCACAGTCTACCAAAAAAAGAAGAATACGCGTCTCAGTTTACCAAAAAGAATACGCGTCCCACATAGCAAGTGATATCAGTTTGGCAGAATATTAGACCACAAGCATAGTTGTTTTATAGACCATACAAAACTACCAAGTTGTCTGCCAACTACTATTTCAGTCGACAGCGGTTTGGGAGAACCGCGGAAGACCACTCATTGACTTTGAACGGGAGACTCTCCGCCATCCAACCGGCGGATCCGCTGGTTTTATCAGTCAACTTCGCTGCATAGTAGAAATGGTATACATTTTGGAACAAATTTAGAAACCCAGAGTATATTTTAGATTGTTGACCAATGACTATGGAGGCATGATGGCAGCATTTTAAAACCTCGATTTGGAGCGATCGTCGCTTTCGGAAGCGACGCATGTTATTTTTTTAGCAATTATGTGAAGCACCTCCTTCTTCAGAGTTCAAGGTAAGGTTAAGTTAAAATAATTAATAATATAGTTGCTCAAAAAGTGGATAAAACAAATCGCATAGCAAGTAGGGTAAACTTAAAATGTCAACACATCAGACTTGGCACGTTACTGGTGGTGTTGTGGTAATTTGGGACATCAAGACATCAAACTTTCATGTTATTGGTGGTGTGTTGGTGTCTGAAAGTCATCCCAGGCAAAGGGTTGTCAGTTTGAAGGGAGAAAATGGTAAACAACTGTAACCCCGGACACGCCCCAACAACATACTTTTCATGCTATTGGTGATGTAGTGTGTCGGCATCGACTTCTTCACCAATAGCATGAAATGTATGGCATTACGATGTGTCGGGTTTGAATGTTGTCTACCCTACCTGTAAGAAGTCTGATTAAGTTAAAAACCGTTTGTATTTGATGTTCGGTTCAGTAATTCACCCCCCCCTCCCCAAAGTTGGTGCGGCGACTGCCCCATCAACCTTGATTTCGGCCCCACCATTTTTATGTTCTGCCCCACCAACGTTTTTCAGATTTGAAGGTTTCCTAGTGTTAAACTGTTCAATTTGTCACCTCAGCCATGCAAAGCAACCATCCAATATGATATTTTGCCCACCAACTTGCTCTGAAAAGCTCCACCCATGCTGTCTATGAGATGGTCTGGGGGGGGGGGGAGGGTCCAGGGGCGCGACAGCCCCTGGTAGGTTCTGCATCGCAGCGAGCGAATGTGAGCGGTACGTTCTAAACATGGGTCCCTGCGACCTTAATTGCTGTAAATGCTAGATAAAGTTTGATTATGTATCATATGATTGGTTAATAGTTATGGTTATGGTTATGATTGGTTATGTATGATTATGTACATTTACAGCAATTAAAAGGTAATAACAAAACTGTATTGTGCATACGTTATACCACATTTGGAGTATTGTGTACAAGCCTGGTCTCCAACATATGAGAGATTGCTGGTTGTTAGAAAGAGTTAAAAAAAGGGCAACACAAATGGTTAATTGTCTTGGTAGTTTTCCTTATGAAGATAGATAAAATAAATTGGGTACGTTTTCACTTAGATGTAGAAGACTAAGAGGAGATCTATTGAAGTCTTCAAATTTGTAAATGGTCAGCATTCTGGATGTTTAAAGGGAATGTTTGAGTTCAATAGGGAAAATCGAGGTAGAGGTCATCAGCATAAAATCAGCATTAAACAAACTAGGACTAGGCTATGACAGTAATTGCTCAGTAGAAGGGTTGTAGGACATAGGAATATGCTACCAGGGGATGTCGCTGATGCAGTGACACTTGCTTCCTTCAAAATTAAATTATATAAATACTTTACAGAGAAGGGATCATAAATATTCGTGGTATTAGCCTTCTTTTATGCAGGTAGAGTAAGGTGATTTGAAGGGGCGAGACTGGTGGAGGGGTGGTGCAACCTCGGATGGGCCCAAGAGGCTCTTTGTTGCACTTTTCTTGTATGTCTCTTTATGTATCGTTTTTGGTGTCGTCATAGCTTTGTTATTACTGGTACGCTTTTCTGTCTGTCAGAAATGAAGAAGAAAAAAATCACATTAAATGACAAATATTGCTTAGGACCTGTCTATACTCTCTTCTTCTATAGGGGCCTCAAGAACTTTACAATGTCTTTAATCTTGCATTAGCTACAGAGTAGCTTATCAGAGTTTCTGCAACTTTATTTTTTCAGGTATGATCAATATTTCACAAGAGTATAAATATAAATATTGCTTCAACGAGCGATATTGCATTAGTGTTGCTGGAGAACCATTTTCCAACTTTCGATTTGGTCGGAGAACCATAGTCTATTTTTACCACGCCTGTACGCATGCGATGCCTGTCTCCGGGGTTTTATTATACCTACCCAGACCAGACGTAGGCATATCATGGGCATGGTTTCTGTAAAACATCACAAATAATATCAGACAATGAATCAACAATAACATTCCTTTAGCAACGAATGTAAAGTGAAAAACCATTACAGGAGTCGTAGCGGACCGAATACATACAATAAATTGTCAACCAAATTCAGATCGCTCACCGACTGTTTCGCCTTGCTGCAAGCACTTTAACCCGGCATTGACTGGGGTCTCAGCAGAACGACATTGACTGGGGGGGGGGGGCGTTAACCGCCCCTAGTTATCTTCCGAACCAATAGTCGCAGCGAGACGCGCAATGCGGCAATCGAAAGCTCTCAATTATATGAGTCTATATCATACTCCAAAATTTCAAAATGAGGTAAAATGTCAGGTTACGGTCAGGGCAAAGGTCAAAATCGACGTTTTGTGTTTATGGGAAATACTTTCCATCCAAAGTCTTCCATTATGACCAGGATCACCCAAAGTGCTGCCAAAGACCTATGATACACATCCCGCATGAGCTACCGTAACATTGCCGGCCAAGAACAAGGTTAGGTCACAAAAGCTCAAAATACCTACGAAAGTCATGCAACACATGTTGTATGAGTTATTTTCCACGTACAATTCGATAGTGATAGTCATTTTACCACCTGACTTCGTTTACGTGAAGTTAATGTCAATGTCAGGTCAAGTTCAGGTCACAGAAGGTCAAGACTTTAACTTGATAAATCTATATAAAAAAGGCATGTTTCTAGACCGGTTTGTCTCCAAAATACAGTGGTGCCATTGATTTCTCTGTATCTGGTCAATAGAAGTCAAAAAACGCAATTTTTGTAAATATGACGTCATGAGTTACCGTCATGGGTCGTCATGAGTTAGTTCAAAATCATAGAATGAAGAGAAGCATGTTAACATGTTTTTCTGAGTTCGAAGATTTCCACCGGACCGTCGCTCGGAAAGTGGGAGGAGCTTGTTTGTGTGTGTGTGCGTTTGTGTGTGTCTGTCCAACGGAGCATATTGGCACGTGGCGCCCAAACGGCAGGGCCAATTTTGACGCGGGTGGCACTGTTCGATGCGGCAACACTGCGGACAGCTGATGGTATCATTTTCGGGTAAATCGATGGCACGTGGCACGTGCCAAGTGCCAAAAAGTGGGCGCCAACATTTTTTATTTATTTTTCGCCTGCTCAGGTCACACGTCTGGTGACACAGCCTTGATACTCGCAGGTTACGTGCGTGCTACAGCGGCCCAAAATCAAATAATGGCTGTCGATACTGAGGGGGTAAAATAAATCCTCCGGGGGGTAAAACCAAGTTACCATTTTGAAGGAGCGGGCCTCCGCCGTCAGCTGGTGCCGACCGGCCGTGGATACTGTGCCGCATAGCAGGATACTGCGCCGCACAGCACTGAGAGCCGGCCGGCACGCCGCCCAGTAGCAGCTTGTGGTGACATCACAGTCTGAGGTCACCGCAACGGCC
The DNA here is from genome assembly GCA_036785665.1 of Chirona hameri. Lineage (NCBI taxonomy): Eukaryota > Metazoa > Arthropoda > Thecostraca > Balanomorpha > Balanidae > Chirona > Chirona hameri. The sequence continues at coordinate 742 of JAXIVJ010019462.1, read as the reverse complement.
AGTCAATGGTGGCCTGGCCGGCTGGGGCCAAACTACGGAATTATCGTACGATTTTGGCCCCAAGGCAATGCCCCAATCGCATTGCCGGCCTCTAGTTGGTAAAGAGCCCTTTCACTTAAAATGTTATGATTAAGCCTGCTACCGCGATAACTCCCTCAACTCAACAGGTCATGCTATTCTGGTACCACACTTATTCTTTTCACATGCTATTACTATGTACCGTGTGACGAAGGGCGATTTGAAGGGACGAGACTGGTGGGGGGGGGGGGGGGGGCAACCTCGGATGGGCCCAAGATGCTCTTTGTTGCACTTTTCTTTTATGTCTCTTTATGTATCGTTTTTGGTGACGTCATAGCTTTATTATTACTGGTACTGTCTGTCAGAAATGAAAAAAAATATTCACATTAAATGACATATTGCTTAGGACCTGTCTATACTCTCTTCCTCTAAAGGGGCCTCAAGAACTTTACAATGCCTTTAATCTTGAATCAGCTACAGAGTAGCTTATCAGATTTTTTGCAACTTTATTTTTTCAGGTATGATCAATATTTCACATCAGTATAAATATAAATATTACTTCAACGAGCGATACTGCATTAGTGTTGCTGGAGAACCATTTTCCAACTTTCGATTTGGTCGGAGAACCATAGTCTATTTTTACCACCCCTGGCGCTGACCGTCCGGGCACGTGGGGGGCGGGGTCGGGCAGCTGAGCGCTAGTTATCATTGTCATGAAGAAGAC
>JAXIVJ010019461.1:0-17500 GCA_036785665.1 Chirona hameri | reverse complement strand
CCAGTTGTTTGTTACAGTTCAGTACATAGGTATGTATACAGACTACAGATATTATTATCATATGTACTATTGAGCGCAGACTGCCACCGGCCATCGTGATTTACTATCCGAGGCTAATGTATATGAAAAACTACCTTCATTTCAACATTTTGCATCATACCGAGATGTGCAACCAGGAAAAGGGGTTACCTGAGGCTTGGCTCCACTCACGGTCTGGTTTCAATATTAAAAATGCGTTTTCCACGACCTAAAATTAAAATGTTCACGCCGCTTCGCGGCGTCACATCAGTGGCCATCGTCATAACGAAGCCATCGTCATCGTCTTCGTTTCGTCGTAACGCTGAATTGAATGAATAACATTTTTAGCTTATTATCCTCTACAAGGCTAAGAAGCTAAAAATGCCTATGTTTCTGGGTTTTATCAGGCAAACCCGAGCAAAAAAAAAATCGCGCCGCTTCTTGGCGCTAAATAACAAGTACCTACTATAACATGCAAATCCACATTAGAAATGTTGCAAAGGCTTAAATACACGCATAACAAATTGGGGTACATTTTTTCGTCGTCATTTCAGCCGACCCCCCACTCAAAAATTATCGGCGACGCCCCTGGGTACAGCTGACAATTGACATAGTTTTTATCAGTGTAAGGCAATGTCGGAACAATACAAACTGCAAGCTGACATCTTTCCTTTTTCGATATCCCAAAAGGTCGAAAACCTAAAAAAAAATGGGGAAAAAAATCGAAATCGTGTGGTTGCAAAATAAAGTGGCCCAAATCCGGGAAGAAATTCGAAAATGGGGGTAGGTAAGGTCTGCTAAAAAAAACGGTTTGCCCCCCCCCCCCCCCCCAAACGGCCGGCTGGATCCACCCTTGCCGCCACCCACTCCAAACTTTTGTGACGATGTGCCTGTGTATAGGTGTATACTGTATATGGTTCGCATGGGATATACCTGCTGACCGCTGAATATTAGTTTTGTTCGACATTGCAAAGTTGCAGAGACTAATCGAAAACCATTCGACGGACGAGGCTGAAAATGTTGCATTTAGAATATACGGCCCAGATAACACCCCATATACGTAGTTGTATCGAAACCTGAGATGTGGGGTACCACGAGCATCTGGCGGCACTGCGTGGGCGTGGCTGGCGCGCGATTGAAGACACTGTTGCCTAACGCCCCTGATCTACACCATGCTAAACTCACTGATGTCGAGAACGCCCCTGAACTGACTCGTTCACGGATTATCAGTCGCTCCGCTCCAATGTATCCACGTGTACACCCTGGTGACGGCCTGGGATAGGGCTATTATGGTGACGGGCAGCTAGAAGTGCCACGCGCACGCACTGAGCTCGCCAGACACTCGTTTTTCATCCGAGCCAGCGAGTGTGGAGTGGAACGAACGATTTACCGCTGGACGCGAGGGCTTCACCCATTTTTACTATTTTGAAGGTCTGATGACATGGGTGCAAGGGGAGGGGGGGCAAGGGGACCATGCCCCCCTCCCTTCCTGGAGGCCAAGGGCCCCCTCTGGCGACCGAGTGAGGGCCCCATGGGGCCGAAGGCCCCAGTGTTTTTGATGGTATCAGGCGCCCGCAAAACGCCTTACGTCGCATAAAAGAACGCCCACGAACCGAGCAAAAAATCGTAATACGAATAAATAACAGCACTTGCTTGTCTGTTAAAGGCATTTATATGTAAATACGTATAAAGGGGCCCCATCCAGTGTGGATAGGGCCCTCTACCAGCTTTGAAAGGGCCTTACCGATCTGCAGAGGGCTCCTGTCGGCATTTAGAGGGCCCTCTGCCGGCCTTTATAGGGCCCTGCCGATCTGGAGAGGTCCCTCTTCTAGCCTTTAGGGGCCCTGTCGATCTACAGAGTGCCCCAGCCAATCTATAGAGGTCCCTCTGCCGGCCTTCAGAGGGCCCTGCCGATCTGTAGAGGGCCCTCTGCCCGCCTTTAGAGGGCCCTCTGCCCGCCTTTAGAGGGCCCTTCCAGCATGCAGAGGGCCTGCCCATCTGCAGAGGGCCCCCTGTCAGCATTTAGATGGCCCCTTCCGGTTGTAGAGGGCCCTCTGTCGGCCTTTATAAGGCCCTGCCAATCTGTAGAGGGTCCCTGCCGATCTGGAGAGGGCCCTCTGCCAGTCTTTGGAGGGCCCTGCCGATCTGTAGATCGTCATGTGAATCTGTAGAGGGCCTCTTCCGGCATTTAGAGGGCCCTGCCGACCTGTAGAGGGTCCTCTTCCAGCCTTTAGGGGCCCTGTCGATCTGCAGAGTGCTCCAGCCAATCTATAGAGGGCCCTCTGCCGGTCTTTAGAGGGCCCTGCCGATCTGTAGAGGGCCCTCTGCCCGCCTTTAGAGGGTCCTTCCAGCATGCAGAGGGCCTGCCGATCTGCAGAGAGCCCCCTGTCGGCATTTAGACGGCCCCTTCCGGTTGTAGAGGGTCCTCTGCCGGCCTTTATAGGGTCCCGCCCTGTAGAGTCCCTGCCGATCTGGAGAGGGCCCTCTGCCGGTCTTTAGAGGGCCCTGTCGATCTGTAGATCGCCCTGCCAATCTGTAAAGGACCTCTTCCGGCATTTAGAGGGCCCTGCCGACCTGTAGAGGGCCCTCTTCCAGCCTTTAGGGGCCCTGTCGTTCTGCAGAGTGCCTCAGTCAATCTATGGAGGGCCCTCTGTCGGCCTTTAGAGGGCCCTGCCGATCTGTAGATCTCCTTGTCAATCTGCAGAGGGCCTCTACCGGCATTTAGAGGTCCCTGTCGACCTGCAGACGGCCCTCTTCCAGTCTTTAGGGGCCCTGTCGATCTGCAGTGTCCCAGCCAATCTGTAGTGAGTGTAGAGGGCCCTCTGCCGGCCTTTAAAGGGCCCTGCCGATCTGCAGATGGCCATCTGCCGGCCTTTACAGGCCCCTGCAGATATGTAGAGGACTCTCTGCTGGCCTTTAGAGGGTCCTGTGGTGGTAGAGGTGGTCTGCCGGTCGAGCGCTGGTGAGGCTCTCGGAGGAAAACCAGTGAAAGTGCTCATTGTTTGTCAGTGTATGCTAGTAACGTCTGAGAGGAGTACAAGGCTTTGGTAATGTAGGCTTTGACTTTGACTCGAACTCGGGCTGCCACTACCAGGAAAGGTCAGAAGCCCAGCGCTCTCCCACTGAGCTACAGGGGCGGACAAATCGCTCGTTTCCGCACTATCGAAGTTTCTTTTGTTAGTGTCATAATTCCTACCCCAGAATCCAGATCACTGCACAATAATTTAGATGGGGCGGAATTAATGCATTGTACTGCAATAGAAGTTACTGTGAGGATAAATAAAGCTTGGATATTCCGATAACTCCTATATATTACGGCTTATCGCACATATTACAATATATATGTGACTATTCCATTTACGATTTTCATCTACAAGAACTCCCTAAGTATTTAATGCATGATTTCTCGTGATTGGTGTATCATTTAATACTATGTCAAGATCTTGTCACGTCACTGATCTTGAATGGATTTGGTAATTTGTCTTTGATGCATTTAGTGATAATTTATTTACATTGAACAACTCGTTATTTTTGGAATTAATTCATTAATCTTTATTTACAGCTCTTCAACACGTCTAGCTTGAATATACATTGCCGTATATCATCAGCAAATAAGTAAAAGGTACCTATTGCTGTTGTATTGCTGATGTCATTAATATAGAGAATAAATAAAAGAGGACCTAAAATTGAACCCTGTGGGACGTCCATTTTCATTATTTGTTTCTTGGATGCAACCTCATCTATTATTTCCTCTATATATGCCTCTTATTAATATATGACTCTATCGTGGTGTAGAACCCTCTCGTATCAAAATGCGGTGTATTTTTCAAGAGAATTGCCAAGCAAACTGTATCCAAAGCTTTCTGCAAATCAAGGTGGAGCATGTTATTTCGTTATTTTGTAGAGATTTTGTAAACTTCATCGTACATTTGAACAATCGGCATGTACGTACTGTGTTGTTTTCTTAATCCGAATTCGAGAAGATTCAGGATAATATTTGCATTAACCCGCGCCCCGCTGGAGGTGGCAGAATCTGCCCCCCCCCCCTCACGGGTTGTCTCCAATAACTTGAAAACAATGATAGATATCGACGTCAATCCTTCAGTACCTTATGCTGCATCAATTATACGTCTTGTCACAACATTTCAATTAAAATGGTGGATTACTTTGGGAGATAATGACGTTTTCATCACGTCATGTCATGTAATTTTTGGTGGAAAAACAATACATGCTTGCAAAAATCATAGAAATTCGAGTTTTGACGAAAATTGCAAATACAAAATGTTGAAAAAAAGGAAATGACAAAATATTAAAAATGACTCGGATTTTCGCAATTTTATGTTTTTCACTCCCAAAAATGAAGAAATAAACTTGTTTTTCGTTGTCGAAAACTTATTTGTCGTTGTTTTACAACATACAACGTACTGTACTGTTGTAATGATGTGGGTGCCCCTTAGCTACGAGGGTCCCTCTGATCCCATTTGCCCCCCCCCCCCCCTGGGCGAAATCCTCCCTACGCCCCTGGACGGGTGTTTTGTTTTACTTGCATGCTGTTTCCTGAGGGTCTATGTGCATCATTAAATGCATGAACGGTATGTTTTTAACGATGCGATTTGACGTGGAAAACTGAAAACCCATTGTATGGATATGTTCCGAAATATACCAGTAAAACGCCTTTTTGGGCGATGACCGAGCGGGCGCGCTCTGGTAAAGCTAAAACAGGTTTGAAATATGACACGGTAGGGGAGCACACGTGATAGTAACACCTAGTCCTTTTAGTCCTTTTAGTCCAACATAAAAATTGCCAGGCCTCCATGCATGCCAACATTAAAAAATAAGTTTTATTCAATTGTACATGCTCTCCTTTCTAGAATCCGCCAGGCGCCAAAAGGGAGTACGTCCTGAGCGGCTGCATGCTTCAGCGTATACAAACGAATGCTTAGATAAATCAAGTAATTTTTGTTGTTATAGTGCCTTGCCATTTTTAATCAAGAATGATTTTTTGTTCATTTCGACGTCTGCGGGTGCCACGCGCTGTGGTACCACCTGGGTGGCACCACAGATCGACCAGTCGGAGGGTCGATTTTACACCCTCATCTCTCAGAAAACTCTAAGATTGGATCTATAGGGTTGTCGTAGGCCCTGAAGACGGCTGTGCAAATATTTTGCCTCGCCGAGCAACGGTCACCGAGTTATAGCCTCCGGCGATGTCGAGAGGTCAAGCTGCAGACCTTTCTTTGATGGAGCATAACTTGTAGTGAGACGACCGGAAACCTTAAAAAAACAATATATCACTGAACTCGCAATGATGAAGGGAACCTTTTGGCTATCTCAAAAAAAAATTGTTGTTGTATTTTGGGACCTTGTGACCTTTTTTACGTGACCTACCTTTTCCCTGTCGAAACCTTGATTTTTGACTCAAAGCCAAATTTAGTTTTATCAATTACCTTTCGATCGAAAAAGAGAAAAAATGTCCCTTAAATGCCCCCTTTTGAGCCTCGCAAAAAAGTATAGGTGGCGCTGCGAACGTTACCCATGCATATCTCCGGACTGGGTAAAGATATCGAGGTGCGGTCAACGCCAATGGATTGGATAGGTGATTTTGAGCAAGAAATATTCGTATGACTTTGTTACCTGATGTCAAGGTCAAGGTCATAATTTAGGTCAAACTCGTAAATAATTTCCGTTTTCTTTACGTACGATATTTTGTGTGTGAGTATTTCCGGGGTATTGCACCGAGTTTAGACAAGGACGAATCCAGAAGGCCATTTTGGGATGCGTCAAAAATATCTGGGGGATGCAAAAAAGTTCGAAAATTTCCAAACTTGATCGGAAGTCACTGTCACCCTTTGGTCGATCGATCTGGTTGCTCAGTACTGGATTATTTGATCATGAAACACATTTTCAAGCGCATCTCATTGTATTTTGAGCGTCAGTGTGCGATAACATCATATGCTCACTTCTTTCCCCTGGAATTTTGCATGAATAGAACCATACACACATGTGAACAGAACCGTACGAAACTGGCTCGCAGCCATACTACCTCGCGTTCACGTGTCTGAATCATAAAACACCTCGAAGTGCATGAGTGGTTGCATACCATCACACCGATAGAGAACACAGTTACTTTTTGCACTCTCTCTTGACCTCTCTTGACCTCTCCCTTCTCCACCAAACAAAATTGGTGGTTTCGAATTTCTCTGTCAGGTACGTAAAAATGGCCTGTGCCGACATAATTTTTTCAGTATACAGACGCCTGAGACTCTGTCGCCGCCGCTCTTTTCAGCGTGCCACAAATGCCATCACATGCACTCTTGCCGCGTGATGTGGCGAAGAAGTGTCATTCGCATGTGATTCCGCAGAGTGAAGTCCGCAGAGTGATGTGCGTTGTGAATTAAATTATACTTGTTTTTGTGTTGAGCGGCGCAGCCGTCAGAAAAACAGTGAATTTTGCTCAGTCCCAGTATCAGTTTCTGTACTTCGGGAATGAGGCGTCCAAAAAATCGTGCACCATGCTGGCTGGCGGCTAAGACTTTCCAGGAAATCCTCACGCGACTCGACCATGTCTAGTAGCGTGCAGTAATCGGTACTAACCCAGTGTTTAAAGGGAGTGTGCCTACTCACATCGCTTATTTGGGGTTATTGACACTAGTCTATAGAACATAATTTTCTGAATTGACCCATGACTTCGTTTCTCCAGATTCGTCCTAGTTGCTGAGATATTCCAAAGACTCCAAGAACTTGCTTGGAGCAAAAAGTTATCGGGTAGACTCCAGAGGGCTTCCGCTACTAGAAGCACTGCAACCAGGGCCTATTTTAACATGTTAACTGGGGGGCAAATGCCCCCCAGTGAGCCGTTTTGCCCCCCAGTCAAGGAATGTTGCCCACCCTGATTTCAGTATTCCCATGTCATTTTTCGCTTGATAGGTATTCAATTAAAATAAAATATGCTTACCTGGTGATAAATGTATACAAATACAATGCAAATGTCATGATATTCCTAAGTGTTAGTATTTCCCAGCCAAAATAAGTATCTTTAACCCGCCATTGACTGGGGGGCGGTTAACTTCCCCCCCACCCTGATTAATTTTCGCAATAGCTGAAAAACTAATAGCGCTATCAACGTGAAACTTCGGGTACCTTCTTATAAATCATTTTTAAGTCTTGTATGCAAAAATAAATACAAATTTGTCGATTTTTTTTCTCGAGTTATAGCGAATTTAGTGACGTCACTACACACGAGTTTTACACCAAAATCAGCTAAACTTTGCCAAGCCGTACAAATGCCACATTTGAAGCAAAATGCAATCGAAAAACGCCACAAGATAGAAAATTGCAACGGCTAAAAACTGGTTGTCTCGGATTTGTGATATTTTTAGTTTTTTACCCCAAAAACTAAAAAAAAACATTTTTTTTTGGGGGGAAAATTATCACAAAATCAAAATTTTCTCAAATATTCAAAAAGCGGAAGATATGTCAGAGAACCATACCTAGGTAACTACCATGCCAAATTAAAACTGATATATCCATTTTCGACTGACATGACATATAAAGTAGACTCCATGTAAAGTAGACTCCAAGTAACTTATGACGTCATATTTTGAAATTGCGTTGTTTGGCTTTTATGGACTAGATACAGACAAATAAATGCCACCACTGTATTTCTGAGACAAAACTGGTCTAGCAACATGCCTTTTTTGTTTAGATTTAACAATTTAAAATTTTGACCTTCGATAACCTGGACTTGACCTGAAATTGACATTTACTTCACGTAAATTAATTCAGGTGGTAAAATGACTATCACTATCGAATTATACGTCGAAAATAACTCATAAAACATGTGTTGCATGACTTTCGTAGATATATTGAGCATATTAACCTTTTGTGACCTGGCCTTGACCTTGACCTTGGCCAACAATCTCACTTTAGCTCATGCGGGACATGTATCATATCTTTGGCAGCACTTGGGGTGAAACTGGTCGCAATCGAAGACTTTGGATGGAAAGTATGGCCCATAAATTAAAATACGCCGATTTTGACCTTTGACCTGACCGTGACCTGACATTTGACCTTACTTTGACATTTGTGAGCATGCTTTAGATTTGTCTCATTGAGAGCTTTCGATTGCCGCCTTGCGCGTCTCGCTGCGATCATTGGTTTGGAAGATAACCAGGGGGCGTTTAACGCCCCCCCTCCCCAGTCAATGGCGTACTGCTGGGACCCCAGTCAATGCCGGGTTAAATTATTTCCGGAATATCTCGAATTTCAATATTCTTTGAAGAATTGCTCATTAGCGGCAGAGTGGGGGAGATCGGGGTTGTTGGATCAGGAACGTCGCCACACAATTTTGAGTGGGTGGGAACAACTGCTGAGCCGAGATTGTGTTCAAATTTGGTGTGTGGTTAGGGATCTCTCAGTCGCCACTTTCCCACAAGTCAGGGGTGGGGTGCTTCTGCACGTGCGCACGCGTACACCACGTATTTGTATCTCAGAAACTACTTCCCTGATCGAGTTGGAATTCACCATACATTTCCTTCACGTACGGCGCCTTACTGGTTACTGGTTCAACTACGGCGCCTTACTGGTTCGGTAAAAAAAGTTATGGAAGAAAAATGACGAATGCGGAATGACCTCAGAGTGAATAGATTTTACCTCGTGGAGGTCACAGGATAAAAATACCACATGGATCTTTGCATTGGCGGATCCAGAACGTTTTTTTTGGGGGGGATTAAAAAAAGTATCACACAATTCTGAAAACGCATCAGATTTGGGTTGCTTATGCATTGATAGCTGATTTAAAGCTAACTTTCCTTAGTAAAGGTTGCTTAGCTTTTCTTCTATATCAGGAAATGTGTCAATCTTGCGCCGATTTCAGGTGGTTTGGGGGGGGGGGCAATTGCCCATTTTGCCCAACCGTAGATCCGCCTCTGGATCTTTGTATTTTGCAAAAGATGCGGGACCCCGGTGAAAATTGTCCAAATTTAGCCATTTCCTTTGGATTTATATGCATTTTCATGTTTCCCCAAATGACTTATAATTGGGAGGTCACAAAATAGAATTCACCTTAGGTCACCGATGTAAAATCATCCGGAATAGCAGAATTGTAGGTGTTTATGGCCTGATTAAATTCTGTGAGTATCTAACTGATCAGTCAAACAATGTGGCTGCGGCACAACCTTACATTTTTGGAGGTGAGATCACTAGACTTGACTTGTGACGTGACCTGAGGAGACCCGAAGTAAACAAATTAACAGGATTTGGGCAATTGATAGGCAAGCAGTTGTAACAAAAATGGCGGAGCGAAATGGCGTCGTTTTCCGCGATTTCCAAAAACCTAAGGGGGAGGGTATGTCCGCCCCCTGGATCCCCCACTGGCGCAGGGTGTAAGTTCCTATTCAGTTGGGGGGGCTTCAGCCTCCCTCTCCCAACTGGGGATTCCCCCCAACTTTGACGAGGAAGTGGGTCAAATCCGGGGAGAAATCTGTATTTTGTGGATTTTGATGTTACTTTAAGCGATTTTTTCCAGCTCAGCCCCCCCCCCCCCAACTTGTTTGGAGAAGCTACGCCCCTGCACTGGCGGATCCAGGGGGCGGACATCAGGGCAAATGCCCCCCCCCCCCCCACAGGAATATTGGGGGGGGGGGGGGCATGCAATACAAGTATGCCCCCTCCCCTGCGCGTTCCCTGCACTGAACGTGCAAAACAATGATCTTAGGAGAAAACTTCATGAAATCGGAAGTTTTTTCTGCTCTCAAGTTATTGAATTTGAAGTTTTGATGTATCCCTTGCTTTCAATGATAGAGACAAAACAGCGCACCTGATGCAATTCAAGCAGCCCCCGGTGACGCGCGCCCTGCTGGGGGGGGGGGGCAGATTCTGCCCCCTCCCGGATTTTCTCAATAACTTTAAAACTGTGATAGATATCAATGTGAAACTTTCAATGCCTTATACTGCATCAATTCTACGTGTTCTCACCCAATTTCAATTAAATTAATGTAGTATTATGGGAGATAATAGCGTTTTAATGATGTCATGTCATGCCATTTTTGGTGGAAAAACAATACATATTTGACAAATTGTAAAAATAGGGTTTCAAAGCGAATTGCAAATAAAAAACGTTAAAAGAAAGGAAATGACATTCTCTTCGAAATGGCTATATCGGATTTGTGATTCTTTGTTTTTTTATTCCCCCAATTTTTTTTTCTCGGAAAAATGTCAACATTTTTTTTGGTGTGAATTCGAAAAGTTATTTCTTAAGCTAGAATACCAAAATAAGGTTACCGGCCCAAATCCGCGGAATCAAAAAATGGGGTACCTTTTTTCCCCCAAAAGATGCCCCAAAAATGTTTTGCCCCCCAGTGGTTTTCCCTTAAAATAGGCCCTGACTGCAACTATCGATTAAACTGCTAGCATATTGTTAGCGCCGGCCAATAGCAATTCAACAAAACAGCTCGTGCACGCTGACAGCAGCAGCCGAACAGAAATTGGATGGCCATCATCAGGGGTGGAGAATTAGGGTTTTTGGGGTGCTCAAGCACCCCCTCACTGTCAAAAGCACCCCCCCCCAAATAAAAAAGTCCGTTCAACTAACGGCTGATTAGTCTTACTTCGGCGAAGTAAGACTGAGTGGTGTAAAAGTGTGTGTATGTGTGTCTGTCCGTGTGTAAATAGGCGGTTTTGCACGGTCAGGTAGGGACCGGTCAGTTCGCTCGGTCAGTCTTACCGTCCCTCAGCATGTTTGTGGGGCCGGTCGGCCGGCCCGGGGCGCGAATTGCCCGACCCGGCGCCGTAGTCGGCGCTTAAGAATCGCTGTTTCAGAGAAGGGATAGGGCAATTCGCGCCCCGGGCCGACGGACAGGGGCAGGCCTCCCGCACCTCCGCGCACAGCTCCTGGCGCCACACCTCTCGCTGCGGCATGTCCGCCCGTCGCCGCCGTGATATCCGAGGCCGCGCCGAGCATCTGCCCGGACCGCTGCCGACCGGACCGTGGCTTCTGCGTTGTGTTGTTTTTATGTGGTTGTTCGAGATACCGAGATACATTTAATAAATAAATGAAAAAGGGGGAAAAAAGTTCACATGGTCAGGTCAGCATTGACGACTTCGTCATTTCGGTGCCGATATTATGTGACTTGAAGGTGTATATGTTCGCACCATGACTTTTTGTTCTCTTCCCATCGTTAACAAGTTAAAATACATTACGATTCTTGATGTGATCGAAACTTTTTTTTGGTGGGGGGGGGGGGCAGCCATAGTGCAAAAAATAGCTTCCAGAGACCATGACATGAAACTCCATATTGGGTTTTCGATGCATCTTGTCACTAATGTTTACATCCATTTTCGTGCCGCTTGCTTCCTTTTATTTTACGGTCCGTCGCGCTTAACCCGCCATTGACTGGGGGGGGGGGGGGGGGGGGCGTTTAACCCTCGCCCTACGGGATATTTTTTCACCTTCGCCCTATCGGGGGGGGGGCTGACAGGCCCCCTGTTAACTTCCAAACCAAGCAACGTAGAGCAATGCAGTAATAACCAGAATGTTGCCTGTCATGAGAGGAATCAAGCAGTATGCGATTTTTAGTTTTCAGGTCAACGGGTGACCTTCCAGGTCAAGTGAATGACCTCGGATTTAACATGTCCAGAACAGCGATTTTGCTCTCCAGAAAACCTCAAAATTAGAAATGGATAAATGTAAACAAAAAGGCATGTTCCTAGACCAGTTTTGGCTCAGAAATACAAAAAAGGTAATTATTTTTTCGTATCTTGTCAAAAAATGTCAAAAAGTTATTTAGAAAAATGACGCCATCAGTTTCTTACACTTAGGAAGCCATCACTCAGTCAAAAATGAAGATATTGCTTTGAAATTTGGTATGGGTATTGTCTATGCTCAGTTCTCTCACATATATTCAGTGTATTTATAATATCTTTGAAAATGTTGATTTTGTGTTTTTTTTATTAAAAAAAAATTTAGGGGTCAAAAACCCATTTTTTTTTCAAATCCGAGATTGCCATTTAAAAAAAAATGCCATTTTGTATCTTTGGTGAATTTTTTTTCCAATTTGCTTTAAAACTCTGTTTTCTACGATTTTTCCAATATTTATCATTTTTTACCAACATGACGTCATCAAAACATTATTATCTCCCAAACAACTTAACTAATTTCAATTACAATTTAACAGCCTACGTATAATTGTTGTAAACCCAGCTACCAAAATTTTCAGCAAGATGCACTTCAGGTGTCAAAAGTTATTCAAAACAAACCTCAGGGGGGGGGGCCTGCCAGGCCCCCCCGTAGGGCGAGGGTTAACGCCCCACCCTGATGAATTTTCGCAATAGCTGAACAACTGATAGCGCTATCAACGTGAAACTTCGGACACCTTCTTATAAATCATTGTTACGTCTTGTGTGCAAAAATGAGGAATTTCGTCGATTTTTTCTCTCGAGTTATAGCAAATTTAGTGATGTCACTACACACGAGTTTTACACCAAAATCAGCTAAACTTTGCCAGGCCGTACAAATGCCAAATTTGAAGAAAAATGCAATAAAAAAACGCCAAAAGATAGAAAATTTCAACGGCTACCGACTGGTTATCTCAGATTTTTGAACATTTTAGTTTTTGACCCCAAAAAAAACTCAAAAAGGGGGAAATTATCACACAACCAAAATTTTCTAAAATATTCCAAAAACCGGAAGACATCTCAGAGAACCATACCAAGGCAACTACCATACACAATTTTAAACTGATATCTCCATTTTTGACTGACTTATGACATCTAAAGTATGGGTAACTCATGACGTCATATATTGAAATTGCGTTTTTTGGCTTTTATTGACTAGATACAGACAAATAAATGCCACCACTATATTTATAAGACAAACCTGGTCTAGAAACATGCCTTTTTGTTTAGATTTATAAATTTAAAATGTTGACCTTCGGTGGCCTGAAATTGACCTGAAATTGACATTTACTCCACGTAAATAAAGTCAGGTGATAAAATAACTATCACTATCGAATTATACGTGGAAAATAGCTCTTATAACATGTGTTGCATGACTTTCGTAGATATTTTGAGCATAGTGACCTATTGTGACCTGACCTTGACTTTGACCTTGGCTAACAATCTCACTTTAGCTCATGCAAAAATGCAAATGCAAAAAATGCAAAATTGCAAAATGCAAAAAAAAATCATTTAGCATATTGATCATATCTTTGGCAGCACTTTGGGTGGAACTGGTCGTAATCGAACCTCGAAGGCTTTGGATGGAAAGTATGGCCCATAAACTGAAATACGCCGATTTTGACCTTTGACCTGACCTTGACCTCACTTTGACATTTTTGAGCATGCGTTAGATTTGTCTCATTGAGAGCTTTCGATTGCCGCCTTGCGCGTCTCGCAGCGATCATTGGTTCGGAAGATAACAACCAGGGGGGCGTTTAACGCCCCCCCCCCCCCCCCCCCCCTCCCAGTCAATGGCGTTCTGCTGAGACCCCAGTCAATGCCGAGTAAAGCGGCCATAACGGCCGCCAACCTCTCTCCTCGTCCTCTCGCTACAACTTGAATTTGAGAGCACCCGGTGAAAAGCACCCCCTGACATTTTTACAATTATCCACCTCTGGCCATCATGTTTTTCGATGATGGCCGATGGCTATTTTTTGAAGATATCAATTTAGAGCTACGAAACTTGCACATAATAAAGTTCACAGTGGCAAGAACGTGCTGTGCATAACTTGTATTTCCTGGAAGGCCATGATGTGACCGTAATTGTATTGTCTTATGTGCGCCGTTTTACATAACATCACCATAGTGACGATCGTTTTATAGATATCGAAACAAAAAATAAGCACACAAAAAAACAATATAAGTGAAAATTTAACTAAAGGGGCTCCATATGTGAATTTCATCATATACAACAATCAAACCAATAGCTACTTACCATATGAAAAACTATTTTTGACATTCCAAAACAGTAGGCACACTCCCTTTAAAGCGTATTTCGGTCTCAAAATCGCCCTCGTCATCCAAATCGTTTGTGCATGTCTGCATATTTTCCTCTAGGACTACGTTCAGAAACTGGAAAACTCCTTCCCTGGGACAGTCGGTTCTGTTTCGGTTCACATGTGTGCATGGTTCCATTCATGCAAAATCCCAGGGGGAAGAAGTGAGTATATGATGTTGGCACACTGATGCTCAACATGCAATGAGATGCGCTTGAAAATGTGTTTCATGATCAAAGAATCCAGTACTGAGCAACCAGATCGATCGACCAAAGGGTCACAAAGTGACTTCCGATCAAGTTTGGGAATTTTCGACCTTTTTGCACCCCCCTCCCCCACCTAGGTTTGGCGCATACCAAAATGACCTCGATTTGTCCTTGTCTAAACTCGGTGCAATACCCCGGAAATACTCACAAAAAAATCCCGTACGTACAGCAAACGAAAATTATTTACAAGTTTGACCTAAATTATGACCTTGACCTCGGGTAACAAACTCATACGAATATTTCTTGCTCAGAATCACCTATTCATTCCACTGGCGTAAACCGCACCTCGATATCTTTACCCAGAACGGAGATATACTTGGGTAACGTTCGGCAGCGCCACCTATACTTTTTTTGCGAGGCTGAAATTTACGGGACTATATCCACTTTTTTATTTGTTTTCGATCGAAAGGTAATTGATAAAACTAAATTTGGCTTCGAGTAAAAAATAAAGGTTTCGACTGTGAATAGGTCACGTAAAAAAGGTCACAAGGTCACAAAATAATATTTAAAAAATCGAAAATTTTGAGATAGCCAAAAGTTTTCCCGCATCATTGCAAGTTCAGTGATATATCGCTTGTGAGGTTTCCGGTCGTCTCACTACAAGTTATGATCCATCAAAGAAAGGTCTGCAGCGTGACCTCTCCAAATCGCCGGAGGCTTTAACTCGGTGACCGTTGCACGGCGAGGCAAAATATTTACACAGTCGTCTTCAGGGCCTAACACTACCCTATAGACCCAATCTAAGATTTTTTTTTAATATTAGGGTGTACGGCACTGGTCGATCTGTCCTGGAACGCCCCCCACTATCAGAAGGCACCATAACAAAATCAAAATTGATTTGATGGTCCTATCCTATGATGAAAACCCGATCTCAATCGGAGCAGTGGTTGCAAAGTTATTAGCTTCCGAAAAGCGTCTGTATGGCCGGGTCGGGCCGGGTCAAATGTAAATGTGTCTAGTAAGTTGACGAGAAACGAGTAATGATATGATAGAAAATGTGCGGCGTTATGGCTTGACATGCAATGCCTCAGCTGGCAACTATGGTAGCACGTTTTCCAGCGTTGCTTTCGTGTACCGTGTTCGCCTCCTGTTAGTTCCACGATCAGCAAGAAACACCATTCTGTACGAAATGACTAAATTCATTTTGCTATATTTCCTAGGTAGCAGCCTCGTCAGCAAGGCCATTCACATCAACGTCGATACACACTGACATGGCGTGACGATGATGATGATGATGATTGTGAGTTTCGAAGCACATCGTTTACGCATTACTTACCTATACTGATCCGAAAAGAAACGTGCAGACCAGTGTGACACTGACCGTGACCGACACTGACCGTGACCTGACACTGACCGTGACACTGACCGTGACACTGACCGTGACACTGATCGTGTAACCAAGCACATGCAGAAGAAACAAATCCAATTCAGCAAATTCCCCACTCACACCAGCACATCAGCGGCAATAGGGCACTTGTCTGAAGACTGCAGCGTACATGAGCATCACTGCACCTTGGTATCGGTATCGGCTTCATCACCCTCCCAGAGCGGCGGCGGCTGGGCAGGCCTCTCGGCCGCCACGCACTGCTCGGCCAGAGCGAGCAGCTCCTCGAACACGGCGTCCGGGAGCGCGCGCCGCGTCCACACCGTCGCCAGTAGGGCGCCCACAGCCTGCTCGTAGTTGGCCGCCACCCGCGTCTGGAAGTCGAGCGTTTCATAGCGCTCCTGGCCGAAGCCGGCGCGTCGCGCCGCCCTCCTCGGGCGCCAGATGCAGGTAGAGAACCAGATCGGGCCGCATCAGGCCGGCGTCCGGCTGGCGGCACCAGTGCAGCGAGAGGTCCGGCTTGGCGGCCGAGTACGCCACGCCCGAGAAGGCGTACCGGTCCACCACCAGACTGATGCCCGAGCTGAGCAGCTCGCGCATGCGCGGCAGCAGCTCGGATCGGTTGGCGGCGAACAGCTGATGGATGACACGGTCGTCGACGGTTCCGGAGTCGCCGCCAGCCAGGTACGAGTTGATGAGCTGGCCGATCGGGGTGCCCCCGCTCGGGAAGCGGAACAGCTTGGTCGGCATGCCCGCGCGCCGACAGCGTGTCACCCAGTCGGCGCGCCTGGGTCGACTTGCCAGCCCTTGTCTATGCCCTCCAGCACGATGAGCGCGCCCCGGCGTCCCAGGCGGAGCGGCGGCTGACATGCCCGCTGACAGCAACTGCCGAGCGATACACAGATCAGTGGACGGCGACAGTCGCCTGGCTGACGCTGAAAAACACACAGAAAGAGCTTTTATGAAAATGTGTGCGATAAGGTCAACTAGTGTTTCCAACCCAATATCCTTTTCTGGCTCCGTCTCACTTAGGGCTCAGCTGATGTAACTTAAAATGATTGAGGTCAGACAAAATCAGTGATAGCCCTGGATCTGCCTGCAAACATAGTGAATTTGAAATAGGAGGCTAAAACAGTGCATTCATAATGTGCATGTGACTGTTCCTTACACCCACCCACCCACCCACCCACCCACCCACCCACCCACCCACCCACCCACCCACCCACCCACCCACACCCACACCCCACGACCCACACCCACACCCACCCACCCACCCCAACACACCCCAACACACCCCAACACACACACACACACACACACACACACACACACACACACACACACACACACACACCACACACACACAGCACACGCACACGCACACGCACACGCACACGCACACGCACACGCACACGCACACGCACACGCACACGCACACGCACACGCAAACGCATACGCATACGCATACGCATACGCATACGCATACGCATACGCATACGCATACGCATAGCATACGCATACGCATACGCATACGCATAACGCATACGCACACACACCCATATATATATATATATATATATATATATATATATATATATATATATATATATATATATATATATATATCTGTCTGTCTGTCTGTCTGTCTGTCTGTCTGTCTGTCTGTCTGTCTGTCTGTCTGTCTGTCTGTCTGTCTGTCTGTCTGTCTGTCTGTCTGTCTGTCCTGTCTGTCTGTCTGTCTGTCTGTCTGTCTGTCTGTCTGTCTGTCTGTCTGTCTGTCTGTCTGTCTGTCTGTCTGTCTGTCTGTCTGTCTGTCTGTCTGTCTGTCTGTCTGTCTGTCTGTCTGTCTGTCTGTCTGTCTGTCTGTCTGTCTGTCTGTCTGTCTGTCTGTCTGTCTGTCC
>JAXIVJ010019460.1:0-19407 GCA_036785665.1 Chirona hameri | reverse complement strand
ATTTTAGTCAGTTCCATTATATTTTAGTTGTACAGCACGATATTCACCATGCAGCGTTATCGTGTCAATCGATTGCAAGTTTCCATTTAAAGAAAACAATCGGCAACAATCCTACGCACGCCTTCATGCTAACTCCCCATTCACGCGCATATGCACACACACACACACATGTCCGATAACGTCTTGCCATGCTCATTGCCCAGACTGACGAAACATTACGATTTCACGCAGCCAATCTGGTCCACTATCCTGAGATCCTCGACAGCCGTGCGGTTTCGTTCATTTCCCCCGGGAAATAATAAAATTCCGAGCAAAATGACGGAAAGAAAACTAAAATCAAGCTCCGCTCAGTGTTCTGTGCTTACATTGGCATGTTTTGAAACGGTAGACTCTGGGCAGAATAGAGATAAGGCCCATCCGGACCAGTACCAAAAGTCAGCCATCTGACAGTATTTTTTCAACAATTTGATCGGTACGTGACTGGAGAGCCCAATGAACCTCCAAATTCCGCAATGGGAACTTTGTTTACCCGACCCTGGTGTTGTTTCTTTCAGGGCTAATAAAAACCTCCATCCTGCAACGGCGTCGGCGACCAGCCGTTGACCCAGGATGCCCACAGTAGCGACCAGAACCACACGAGAAAAGAGCAGATCAAATTGTATTTGAACTCAATTATAGTCCCACAAGTCAGACTCGAATAATGGCGATAAAGTGGCAGCTCCGATAAAGTGGCAGCGATAAAGTACCTATGCCACTGTCTAGGATACTTTTGTGTATTTAACTGCATTATTTTTCCAGTGCAAAACGGTTTCCCCTTCTTCTACGGACGAACGGTCCAATGCTTACAAACAACTGTCTACTACGCAGGGGTTGGTGAAGGTGCTTTGAGTGGCCCCGACCAAAAGTGGCACATTCAAAATTACCCCAGCACAGCTGAGGTCATTTTTGTACTTCACATGAATACCCTAACACCTGGCTGCATGTTCACATCATCCCTATATTTTAACCAGCGCCGTGCCGGGGGAGGGGTGGTAGACACCCCTCTCAGGCTTTTCGCGGATAACGGGAAAACGGCGAAGCGCAGCGCCGCCTTTTTTGGCACAGCTGTTTGTGCATCAATTTTCCACATTATATTTAAAAAAGCCTCGGGTCATCTTAGGTCGGGCCACCAGACCAGGTCACGTGACCCCACCTCCCAAAAACTTGTGGTCGTACCACAGGCACCGTGTTGGGATGATCGGTTTTACACTTACAGGATTTCATAAGGTCACATATATCTACAATTCGTATATCTTGGATTTTTATTTCAGCGACCTAAGGTCGGTTTAATTTCGTGACCTCCCCATTATAAGTCTAAGGGGCAATATTCAAATGCTTCCTATTCTAAGGAGACGCAAGATAACAGTCTAATTCCTTCTGGATCATGTTATTATAGAACATTCCTGATGACCTAGGTGCCATTTTTGTTCAGTGACCCCTACAAGGTCAGCCGAGGTCATCCGAGGTCACCAACAGTTTTATGTAAATAACTCTCGACATAAGGACGATAGAGAAGTGAAACCGACACCAATGTATGTATCGCGTCGCGGCACGTCATTCCATATGCAACATGACCTACTTGAGTCACCACCACTTGCCCTTGACCTGATGTTACATTTGTAAGTTAACCTGACCTAGTCAACACTAATATGAGGCGAAGCGTTTTGATGAGACAAGCACGATGGCGTCAAAATTATTGCCTTGTCGTTATTAGGTAAAACGCTATTCGTGATAAACGTTTTTTAAGCTTTTTTTGACATTTGGTGAGCTCTGGAGCTCTGAGCTCTGGAACTGGTGACCTGAGCTCAAATTTAAGTACAATTTGGCGATTTCATTTTTAAAGAGCTTTCCATTGTTTTTTTCTCGTTTGTTCCTACCTATGATAGTTCCTGTGATATATGGGGGTTTCTGGAGCGAAGTCCTAAAACTTGCAAATCTGACCTTTGATGACCTCTGGTGACCTCAATATTGACTTGATGAAAAATACATCTAAAGTACCTTCGAATGTGCTGGTCGGGAGCTTTTGAACGCTTTTTCCGCGTCTTTCTAGCTCTTTTAGTTTTTTAGTTAAAGGGGTGGGGTCCCAGGACAGTGAAATCCACTGTCCTGACAGTGGACCTCCATTGAAAATGCACTAGCACCCCGGCCCGCCCCCGGGGGAATCGACTGTCCGGATTTCCCGCGCCGTGCCGGGGTGGGGCGTTTAGACGCGCCCCACCCCCTCCCCCTCTAAGGTTTTTCGAAGATAGCACAAAACGGCTGCGCGCAGCGCCGCCGTTTTTGGCACGGCTGTTAAGACATCAATTACCCACATATTGCAAGATTCTTGAACACGGGTCATCTCAGGTCAGGTCACCAAGCCAGGTCACGTGACCCCACCTCCCAAAAGGTGTGCGGTCGTACCACAACCAGTGTTTGGTTGATCGATTTGGTACTTACAGTATTTCATAAGGGTAATAGTACCTAGAATTCGTATATCTCGGATTTTTATATCGGTGACCTAAGGTCGGGTCAATTTCGTGACCTCCCCATTACAAGTCAAAGGGGAAAAATTCAAATGCTTCCTATTCTGAGGACACGCATGATATCAGCCCAATTCCTTCTGGATCATGTCATTATAGGCCATTCTTGAAGACCCATGTGCATTTTTGGTTCAGTGACCCCACGTGTTGAATTTATCGTCCGGATTGTTTTTTCGTCGGATGTTTTGTTTTAATGTAATTTATTATTATTGGCAATCAAAAGCTGAAACGCAGCTGCTAATACAAAAGTAAATGTACATACATACTGACGTGATGAATATGATGATTAAGTGAATAATACATCTGAACTGATTTCGACGATCAGTATTTCTAAGGACATGATCACTTAGTAAATGTTCACAGAAATGACATAGTAATTATTTTTGCTGGCATTTTGACCCCCGAGTACTTCATGAGAAGGAGCATTTTGTCCCCGACCTTATCCATAAGAACAGAACACTTTACCACCCTGTTACTACGAACCCTTTTCTACTGCGGGCGGCCGTTGGCATAGGACGGGGCTTTTCTGGCGACCACAGTGTTAAATCAATGGCATACCAGGGGAGTGAAAACGCCAACGAGACGGCGACCGGTGGTCGCCGTGGTCGTCGCCCGAACGAAGTAGCAGTTGTATATTTTGAACTACACATGACAGCTGGCAGGCAATACCTTGATGTGTGGGGTCGACGGTTTTGAAAGCTGGGTGTCACGTTTGGTTTGATTTGGTTGTATTTGATTTGAAGAGCAGGTGATTTCGGGAGCAAAGCTCAACCTAGGTACCTACAGTTGCCTGGTAGTGTAGGTAGGGTTGGAGTGCAGTAAAGGAGCAGATAAAGAACAGGAGAATGAGGCGAGTATGAAGAAAAAGGATAAGACGCAACTGTGTTTGTGGACATCAAGGATTTTGCTCAAAATATGCCAATACTGATGTTCCTGGCCGGGTACTGAACAATCAACAAAGCATCTACCGGACCTGTACAAGCACACACAAAACAAGCAGGACTTCAGCCCAGCAGGGTAAGCATCTACAACTTACAAGCACACACAAAACAAGCCGGTCTTCAGCCCAGCAGGGTAAGCATCTACAACTTACAAGCACACACAAAACAATCAGGACTTCAGCCCATCAAGGTATTCCCGGAGAGCCAATTCGCTCCTGGAGGACGGTGGGCCAGCTGGATAGTACAGAAAGGTAAGTGAAGGTTGGTCCATGTGCCAATGTGATTGACAAATATGATACCTAACAGTAATGGCCCAAGCACTGATCCCTGTGGGACACAACTAGGAATGTTCCGCCACGATGATTTTGAACCATTCATTATGACCCTTTGCTGAATGCCAGAAAGCTAGAATTATACCCATTTGAAAAGATCACCTGCAATACCATGAAGTTGTCTTTGTGGTACCTCATCCAATAGCTTAGGTACTACAATTCAGATATGCAACATCAACTTGGTTTCCATTATCATAACTTTCTGTGACAAAATCTAGGAAGGAACTCTACTAGATAAGTCAAACAGAAATGACCTTTTCTGAAACCATGTAGTGTCATTGATCCAGACTGGAAAATATCCACCCACTACGCTGAACACCTCAGCGACCCATGACGCCCCGAAATTCGGCGCACCAAAATTTGCGCCGAAATTTCACCAACTTTGCGCTGAAATTTAAAGATAATTGAATGTGTTATATTTAACACTAGCTGGGGTACCCGGCGTTGCCCGGGAAATTAAGTACCTGACGGTGTCTCCTCGGGCGGCTCCTCGGACGCTTAAACAAATGTCTGGTATGATAAATTCACACTTGTTGTGTTGTTCTTAACAAATTCCACGCTTTAAATGTCTGGTAGGGTAAACTGAAAGATTGGACTTTTCATACAACCCTAGCGTGTTGTTCTGAACGAATTCCACGCTTTCACAATTTACTTGAAAAACAAATTCCACGCTTAAACAAATGTCTGGTAGGGTAAACTGACATTACCCCGGACACCTTGATTCAACACTGAACACTGTTCGTAAATCTGATTCAACACTGAACGCTGTTCTTAAAACTAACACTGAACACCACTGAAGACTTTCACAATTTACTTGAAAACTAACACTTGTGTTGTTCTTAACAAATTCCACGCTTTGAATGTCTGGTAGGGTAAACTGAAAGATTGGACTTTTCATACAACCCTAGTGTTTTGTTCTTAACAAATTCCACGCTTTCACAATTTACTTGAAAAACAAATTCCACGCTTTAACAATTGAATGTCTGGTAAGGTAAACTGAAAGATTGTATTTTTCATGTTATCAGAAGAACACTCAACCAAATAAAGGATTAATAATATTCAACCAAGGTAGGTGACTTAGGTACCTACGATTCAACACTGAACACACAACCCTAGCCGCGCATAAGCGTGTTGTTTTCGTATCAGTTACTGATTCAACACTGAACACTGTTATTAAAACTAACACTGAACACCACTGAAGACTTTCACAATTTACTTGAAAACTAAACTTGTTGTGTTGCTCTTAACAAATTCCACGCTTTGAATGTCTGGTAGGGTAAACTGAAAGATTGACTTTCGGGAAAGATGGGGATATGGTTGTGAAATCTTGGTTCGAGAACCTTTAAGAAAAGTTATCAGACGAGAAGGTACTGACATGTGGTGGTCGCACGAGAGATCATGAGGCTCTCGAAGAAAGTTTTCATTGTTTTTCAGTGCATAGAGCTGCAGACCACTACACAAAATGTTGACAAAATACAGGTGAGGCAACCACAATGTGTTTTGGATGGCAAAATGTGGATAAATGTAAACGTGAAAGCGCGAGTTGTCGTTGAAAGAGAGGGTTCGGATTGAAATATAATGCCTAAGACAATATCCAATAAAGCGCTGCCACAAAATTATATCGCCACACGGCGACCAGCTCAAAATTGACCAGTGGCACCAGTGGCAAAACCAGTGGCAAAATTTGGACGGCGACCAACCAATGGTTTGTATTATCCCTGGTTTCTTTACCCATAACTAATAACAAAATAATTTCAATAAATCTACAAAGTTCCGACTGGTAACATTCGCTAGACACAAAATAAGCTACGTTACTTGGTAAGGCTTTAAGTAACGGATAACGTGACCATTTTGCCATTTTTTGACAGATGTAAGTTCCATTATGCTGATGGAATGTGGTCAGCGAAGTCATGAAGGCCAAATACAATAATTGGCATATTGCAATATCATCATTTGCAAGTTGCAACGCCAATCATCAGTATCATTTGCGTGGAAGAAACTCTGAACCAGTTTGTTATAAAATGTGTAAGCGGCTTACATGCACTTACTGTAACTATACTTAGCGCATAGTATTGGGTACAATAACGGGTTTAGCGAACGATGTGGGTGATTATAGCACGAGTGTGTTAATGCACGAGTGAAACGAGTATATTAACGCACGAGTGCTATAACCACCCACGAGTGTGCTAAACCCACTATTGCACCCAAAACTATGCGTTACGGGTGTTAACCCTATTAGTGACAGGGGGGGGGCAGATTCTGCCCACCCCTCAGGTTTTTCGCAGATATCTCCCGAACGGCTGGGACACATGTAATTTGGGGACTTTTCCCAGAATTGAATTCCGCATATGGAGTCAAAATTTTGAGTTCCTTAACAGAGGCGGTTCCAAGGCCCGGTTTTGGATTTTTTCGGTGACATTTTGCGATAATACGTAGATGCGAACTTCAGGG
This sequence comes from Chirona hameri, assembly GCA_036785665.1. NCBI lineage: Eukaryota > Metazoa > Arthropoda > Thecostraca > Balanomorpha > Balanidae > Chirona > Chirona hameri. The sequence continues at coordinate 13,122 of JAXIVJ010019460.1, read as the reverse complement.
CTTCTTCCTAACTGCCTGAAGTATAAAGGAGTTACATAGGTATACGGTGATTAAAACAAGTGAAAATTAGTTTATTTTAGTGAACAATAGTAAATATTGCACGGCAGAGACGGTTTCAGGGACTTGAAAAGGGGAAGTTTACAGGAAGTTATTTTGTATATATTTTGCCTCCCTTTTTCGCTAACCTGGCACTGCCTATGGATGCAAATATGTTTTTTTTTTGTAACTGTTGTGTCCGATGTCAGAATAGTGCACCATTACATTTGTCGAGAACAAAAAAGAAGAAAAAAGACGGTTTTATGAGGAATTTATTTTACCAAAAAAAGAGTGACCTGAAAACGCCCATAATTTTTTAATTTTCAAAAACCACCGTCATATATCAATCCCCAATTCAAACTCTATCGATTCCCATTATTTGCGTTACAATTGGTTGATAAACATGACAGCTGTGTTGGATCACAAATACCTCTAATATTTGTAGTTTTTGCCCCCCTGTTGCCACCCTTTCAAAAAATGGATTATATTTGTATTGTGTTTAAATGTAGATCCTGTTAAGGGGAATCAAACGCCGTTTGATTTGTGAAAATCGGACGAGTAGATCTCGAGATCTCCGGGGGGCGGAATCCACCCCTGCCACAAATAGGGGTAGCCAGGAGCCTACCACTAATAGGGTTAATAGTTAATACCATGATTACCCGGTGCGTTACTGGGATTGCTAAGGTCTCGTGAAATCCCCATAGCTGTTAAAGGGTTTTAATTTTGGGACAGAAAATATACAGGGGCATGGTTTATTTTGGGGCATTGCAAATAAAGTTAATCCACGCGTTTAGATAAAATAAAACGCTACCTATGAAAGGTAGAAAATTGCAAGGGCTATAAGCCAGCTATCTCGAAATTTCACAAATTTTGGTTTTTGACACCACAAATTTCACAAAAAAACTTGTTTTGAAAAAATGCTCACAAAATCAAATTTTTCAAAGATATTGAAAAAAAACTGGAATATATGTCAGATAACAACATATGGGCAACTACCATACAAAATTTCAAAATGATATCATCTTTTTTGACTGTCATGGCATGTAAAGTATGGGTACATCAAGACGTCATATTTTGAAATTGCGTGTTTTGGCTTTTATTGACCGGATACAGACAAATAAATGCAAGCACTGTTTGTTTTAGATAAAACTGATATAGAAACATGTTTTTTTTCTTTCGGTTTATCAATTTCAAATTTTGACCTTAAGTGACCTGAACTTGACCTGAACTTGACACTATCTTCACGTAAATTAAGTCAGGTGGTAAAATGACTACCACTATCGAATTCTACGCGTAGAAGCATCCATAACACATGTGCTGCATGACTTTCGTAGATATTTTGTGTGTAGTGACCTTTTGTGACCTGACCTTGACCTTGATCTTTTCCAACAATCTCACTTTAGCTCATGTGGGATATGTATCATACTTTTGACAGCACTTTGGGTGATTATAGGCGCAATCGAAGGCCATGGATGGCAAGTATTGTCCATAAACTCAAATACCTCGATTTTGACGTTTGACTTGACCGTGACCTGACATGTGACCTTTATTTGACATTTTTTTAGTTTGCGTTAGGCTTATCTCAATGAGCGCTTTCGAATGCCGCCTTGTGCGTCCCGCTGCGATCATTGATTCTGAAGATACCAGGGGGGGGCTAAAAAAAACCCCCCACAGTGAGTCGTGTTACAGAATACACCCCAGTGACTGCCGGGTTAACCCGCGCACTGCAGGGGCTATGCGCCGAACACGAACTGCAGGGGGGTTGATTTCCGCCCCCCCCCCTGATATCTCGAAAACTACGCTACATAGCGAGAATCGGAAAACGGCATTTGATAGCTTGATACATGTTCTATCGAAAGCACTACAGTATTGTTTTAGATCAGGTCAAAATTGAGGTCACCAGAGGTCATCAAAGGTCAGATTTTCCAGTTTTTTCCTGTTTTAGGACATCGCTCCAGAAATTCCCATATATCTCAGAAACTATGCTAGTTAGAAACAAACCGAAAAAAAAGCAAACGCCAGCCAGTGAAATTTGCAATCGCTTGGGTGTCCTCAAATTTGATCTCAGGTCAACATTTGAGGCTCCAGAGGTCAAAAAAGGAAAAAGTTGATGTTTTTTTGCTAAATTATTTTTCGCTATTAACTTGTTATGTAATAAAGATAACGGAAAACTGTTAACGTCATTGTGTTTATCTTGTCAAGGCGCTTTGAATGATATACATGGTGACCTTGTTAAGTTAACTTAAAAATTTGGCCTCAGGTCAAGGTCAAGTGGTGACCCAAGTAGAGCATGCTGCATATGGGAAGGCGTGTCTTGACGAGACAAACACATTGATGTCTGTTTGACTTCTCTATCTGCATTATGTCGGGAGTTATTGACAAAGAAGTGATGGTGACCTCGCATGACCTTAAATGACCCAATAGGGGTCACTGAACAAAACTTACACTTGGATCATCAATAATATCCTATAATAACATGATCCAGAAGTAATTGGACTAATGTCATGCATATCCTTAGCATTTGTATATTTCCCCATTGACTTATTATGGAGAGGTTACGAAATTGGCCTGACCTTAGGTCACCGATATACAAAATCCGAGATAAACCAATTATAAGTACGTATGCCCTCATGAAATCCTGTAAGTTTCAAACTGATCGGTGAAAAACTCTGTCTTTGGCACAACTGCAAACATTTTTTGGAGGTGGGGTCACTTGACCTGGTCTGATGACCTGACCTGAGATGACCCTAGGTTATTTTTTTTTTCAAAGTGTGCGCAATTGATGTCCTGACAGGTGTGCGAAATTTCGGCGGCGCTGCGCGTCGCCGTTTTTCGCTATCTTTGACAAACCTGAGGGGGGGCGGAAATCAACCCCCGCCTGCAGTGCGCGGGTTAATAGGTATGCAATAGGTGTATTTGAGAAGTACATCAGCACCAACAACAAGACATCACCCAAGAATATGCAATGATGGTAAAGCCAAGAGCAAGGAAGCCTCCAATAGGCATGATGAGAGCTTCACAATTCACAACAAATACATGGAGTATAGCACAGTTCGTCCGGCGCGCTGTGGGACAGGCAGCGAGGTGCCTGTACTGTGGGCAGACATGCTCACGGCTCACGGTCACCACTCACGGTGGGCAGACATGCTCACGGCTCACGGCCACACTCACGGTGGGCAGACATGCTCACGGCTCACGGTCACACTCACGGTGGGCAGACATGCTCACGGCTCACGGTCACACTCACGGTGGGCAGACATGCTCACGGCTCACGGTCACACTCACACACTCACGGTGGGAAGACATGCTCACGGCTCACGGTCACCACTCACGGTGGGCAGACATGCTCACGGCTCACGGTCACACTCACGGTGGGCAGACATGCTCACGGCTCACGGTCGCACTCATGGTGGGCACACATGCTCACGGCTCACGGTCGCACCCACGGTTTAAGTTTAAAGCCACTGCTCAATCGCTCATTTGTCAAATTCCGAAATGGCAAATTCACGATAACAAATAGTATATGACCGCGCACGGTAACTGTGTAGGCAAATAATGGACTAGTTGCAGGTTACCTAACCCACTGTTTTGATGTGTTTGATAAAAAGGAAATGAATACAAAAAACATTAACTGTCACTTTACCATAAATTACTTCAAATTGTCGGTATTTAAAATAATTAAGCATATTTACGTAATTTATAATTCTGTTCTCTGATTGGTCGTGACGTCAGATGGCAATAGTTCAGGCGATCAAAGTTACCGTGAGGTATATTCTTGGGCGGCTCGGTTTATACATTTATTTTTAATATGAAGGTTCAACAGCAAAAATAAATAGCATACTTATCGCACGGAAATCAAAGCACGTGAAACGGAGAATTTAACCAGTAGCCTATTTCACAAAGCAAAAAAGTTTGTAATTACAAATAATTTCTTTGTAATAACAAATAATTTTTACACATGTTTGTAGTTTGGATTTCACAAAACCCCAGGGCAGTAAATCTCAATTTACTATTTACAAACTACTTTACAAAGATATTGTTTGTAAAAATGTTTGCAATTGCACATGTTCTATTTCTCAAAGGTTGACAGAGGTGAGGAAATGTTTGCAATTACAAACTTGTAATTCCAGTGGGTCAGGGGTTCTGAATTTCAGAAACTGCATTGACAGTTGACATTGTTTGACTGTTCAGGTTATTTTCTTGGTGAGGTTGTTACGTTGTCGAGGTTGTTAGGGTAATGGTTTAGTTATGCATATGTATAGCTGCCCAAAACAATTTATTTTTCCGAGAGATTCGAACAGGGATCTCCAGCTTTGAAGTCCAGTCACAGTGCATGCACCTTACCGATTGCGCTGAGGGGCGCCTCCGCGCGGAGAAACCGCATGGCGATATAATTGCAGCGGTCAACGATGTCTTGTGCAATGTACAGTGAACCTTCACCCTTTACGAAGTAAGAAATCGGCTAGGTTAGGTGAAAAAATGGTCGAGAAATTCAACGTCTTTCTTCTAAGAGTAGTTCTGTTGTTATGCTCCGCCACCTGGTGAATGGTCAAATTATGTTTACTCTAACTGCTTACCAAGATGTATTTTTACGATCAGAGTTTGCATTCCGATGAAATGTTAATTAAAAGATTATTCTCCCTATAACTAATTTTATATTGAATAAAAAATAAACCACAATGTAAATATTTGTTAAATTAATTTGTTAACAATCAAATTATTTGTCATTAGCATCAAGTTTAATACAAACGTTCTTGATTTTAAGCTTTCTGCTTTACTAACATTTGTGTTTACAATTTTCTTTACAATCGGTAATTCAGAGGTGGCGAATGTTTGTGAAATAGCTTTTTGTGAGGTTTGCAATATTTGCTTGCGTTTGTAATCGCAAACATGTGTAATTACTAACTTCTTTGTGAAATAGGCCTCAGATGTTATTTAATTTGTAATCACGCAACTTTACTGAAGCAATCATCAAACTAAAATTGTGGAATTCTACCTCGTGGCCAAATCAATAATATTAACGGAAGTTCAAAGGCATTTTAACGGATCGCTACAGCCAAACGGGTCCTAGGGAATAGGGATGATCTAGATCTCTATCCATACAAGCTCTGGACCCGACAGAAGCTATATCAGAACAACATTGAGGGCACGGTCGCAGTTTACAAGTGGTTTCTGGGGCAGTGTTTCAGTGAGGGTAGCCTCCGGATCTGAGCCCTCTTGACTACTTCCTGTGGATGTACCTAAACAAGTTATAGGTGTTTAAGAAGAATCTCCAGACCAGGAAGCAACTAAAGAGAGCCATGGGAGCTGCAGTGCGGGCCATCCCCGCCGACATGTGCCGGTAGGCAGTGGTGAGTCTGCGACGGATGGCAAAGCTGTGCCTCAGCCGAAATGGAGCCTATCTCGAACATGTGCTGTAGAGGATATTAAAATGACGCTTTGTGTTTTGAATATGCACAGCATAAATCTCCACGAATTTCTGAGCAGTTTGGTTTGAACAGTAAATCAGAAGAAAACGCTTAACCATTTTTATTTTCCACGGGAAACGTCGGAAAATGCCGTGCTTTTCCGATGGCCGGCGGTTCACTATTGCCATCTGACGTCGCAACATCAAGTGCTTTATAAATTATAAACTTTTACATACAAATATCTAGCGAAATATTGATTTTGTATGCAAAATGGTGTGATCACGTTTATCAGCACATTTGTCTTATTGTTTTGTAAATGTTCACCAAACAACCTGCAACTAGTTAGTCCATGGGGTAACTGGACTGGATTAATGTGTCGCCAAAAACATTATTGCACGCGTGCAATAATGACAATTATTGCACGCTCGCGGTCTTATCGCACAGGATCCTCAAAATTAGCTGATGGATAAATTCCCAGTAACGCACCGGAAATCCAAGGTCCTATAACCAGGTAGTACCGTCCCTGCGGCGCAAAATCTGCCATGACGTCACAGAGGGCAAACTTATATCCGGCATAGCAAGCTAAATATATGAAAAACTACTTCGCAAGTGACATACAAGTAAAGTACATCATCAATAATGTATGTTAGACAGTATCAAGTCTCATTAAGGACAAGGAAACTCACAGGGATCCAAAAAGTAATGCTCCGGTGACGTCACCGGGGCATTTATTGAACAGCTTATAGGTATTGGGATGACAACGGCCTGCAGGAAATCATGTATTAACTGATCTCTATAAGATGCGCAACTATATCACATACAACATATTGCACCATGCTATGTACCATGCACCATGCATAACACTTCCTGCAAGAAATTAAAATAAACGTGAAAATACACAATTATGAGCAGACACCGTCTGGCGTGCCGTATATACCGTATGACGAAAGCTAATGATATCGCATAGATGTTGGCATTAAAACTCAATGGAAATACGAGGAAATTTAATCTGCATTCACAGCTGGACTGCACTTGCCGCATGTGGCGTTTCAATTTGAAAAACGATAATAACTGCGAGGACCACTTAAAGGTTCTTAAAAGTTGGCGTTCAAATGTGTTGGTTCAGCTGTACCTACAGTAATGGTGTTACGAACAGTCCACAAAGTGACTGCTAACACCAACTGAGGCTAATTTCACAAAGCAAACAAGTTTGTAATTACACGGAATTGCTTTGTTATTACAAATAATTGTTACACATGTTTGTAGTTTGGATTTCACAAAACCCCAGGGCAGTAAATCTCAATTTACTATTTACAAACTAGTTTACAAAGATATTGTTTGTAAAAATGTTTGCAATTGCACATTTTCTATCTCTCAAAGGTTGACGGAAGTGAGGAAATGTTTGCAATTACAAACTTGTAATTCCAGTGGGTCAGGGTTCTGAATTTCATAAACTGCATTGATAGTTGACATTGTTTGACTGTTCAGGTTATTTTCTTGGTGTGGTTGTTACTAGTGATGTAATTTTCCCAAAAAATCCTAACCGATTCCAAACCAATACCGAAAGGGAGGCAGTTTGGTTGATCGAATACCGACCGATTTGTGTTGAAGCCAAAAATGTCAAAAATGTGACCAATTTTCAAATTGTATACTTATTTATGTAGATAACACACTGGCAAAATAGCTTTGTTTAACATTAAACAAACATGAACAGTTTCCAAAAAGACAGTATAATTGTGAAAAAGGAACCAAATACATTTACAAAGCAAAGTAGTGGATGCTGCAAGCAAGTCTGAAAGCACATTGCAAACAGGATGGAAAAATGTGTCCTCAATCATTTCATATTAATTTGCAGCATAATACCTAGGATATAATACATAAATACATACATAGGAATAAATCAATTTTATCTGGCCAAAGTTGGAGGGGCATGCCGGTTACTGGTTTGTGCTTGCTACTTAAGATGGTATACAATGCTTATTTTTAAGCACCTCACTTCCTCTTGTGAGCAATATATTCAACCTTCATATCATAATTATGTGTTCTATTTAGTATTTACATTAATTGATTGAATTTGGAGCAAGTTTACTGGATATAATGTGTAAAAGTGTGACAAAAATTGAATTGTTTAAGATTAGGCTGACCGAAAAGTGTCCAAAAATATATAAGCCTGACCGACCGATTACCAAATCGGTCACATTGTTTCGGTTATCAAAATTTCGGTAACCGATTGACACCACTAGTTGTTACGTTGCCGAGGTCGTTAGGGTAATGGTTTAGTTATACATAGGTATAGCTGCCCCAAAAAAAGTTATTTCCCGAGAGATTCAACAGGGATCTCCAGCTTTGAAGTCCAGTCACAGTGCACCTTACCGATTGCGCTGTGACGGGCGCATCCGCGCGGAGAAACCGCATGGCGATAGAATTGCAGCGGTCAACGATGTCTTGTGCAATGTGCAGTAAACCTCCACCCTTTACGACGTAGGAAATCGGCTAGGTTAGGTGAAAAAATGGTCGAGAAATTCAACGATCTTCCTTTTAAGAGTAGTTCTGTTGTTATGCTCCGCCACCCGGTGAATGGCCAAATTCGGTTTACTCTAATTGCTTACCAAGATGTATTTTTACGATCAGAGTTTGCATTCCTATGAAATGTTAATTAAAAGATAATTATCCCTATAACTAATTTTATTTTGAATAAAAGAGTAAACCACAATGTAAATATGTGTTAAATTAATTTGCTAACAACACAATTATTTGTCATTAGCATCAATTGTAATACACACGTTCTTGATTTCAAGGTTTCTCCTGTACTAACATTTGTGTTTACAATTTTCCTTACAATCGGTAATTCAGAGGTGGTGAATGTTTGTGAAATGTCTTTTTGTGAGGTTTGCAATATTTTCTTGCGTTTGTAATCGCAAACATGTGTAATTACTAAGTTCTTTGTGAAATAGGCCTCAGATCGAGGCAATGCCAAACCTGCAACAGCGTTATCAATATCTGCAGGTATGTGCTGTCGGCTGTAGTAGAATCTATACCTACTACTAAAATATTGATATGTTCCAGGCAGCCAGCATGCGGAAGTTGACACGATGTACGATGAACGTACACGTCATTGCAAACTGTATTTTCATGAAAAGTGAATGCGTCTTCCGTTGACTCGCATGACCGTTGTCCTTTGACATTTTTCATTTTTCATTATCAGATTTCGCTGTAATAGCGTGTGCAAACCATACAGTCTAACCGGTGTAGCCCTTTAATTTCATAAGCCACCACCACAGCATATATTCAACAATGGCGCTGCAGCTTAATTGCCATACGTTCTTTAATAAACGACAGTAAAATCTAACGGCACATTAACAAGCGATTTAGGGCGGCCCAAGGCCAGATAATGACCATCCCCTGGTTCGGAGCGGCGATCGAAGACACATTATTGGTGGAAATGACATTTAGGCACGCATGCAAGGCAAATTTGTATTCCGGCACGTTATGGAGGGTATTTCAGAACTGGGTACCTCCAACCAAACACCGTTCATTGCAGCGCATGATGTCCGGTGATTAAGGACTTACAAATACATACTCTGTCCTATACTAGAACTGCCTTCCAATGGGTTATAAATGCAGCTTCGATGGCCTTTATGAGCTTTCGTTGTATATAAATGTAATATCTTTATCAGCTGATGTCACTACGCTAATCACTGTGTGCTTACCAGTGTGGTCCGCCTCCGTCATGAAATCAGAAAACCCAACCTTCCATGGTGTCGCACTGTCACTGGACCGCACCGATCTCTGCTGGTAGAACCCAGGCGCCCTGCTCAGCGTCCCCGCCGGCACCGACACGACCCTCCGTCGGCACCGACACGACTCGCCGGCGGCGTCGACGCTGACTACGTCGGCAGCGACGATCGGCGACGGCGGGCGGAGCGGCGCGCCGGCGGACCAGCTGCCGCTCCTCCCGCCGGTGGTAGCGGGACCAGCTGCCGCTCATCCCGCCGGTGGTAGCGGGACCAGCTGCCGCTCATCCCGCCGGTGGTAGCGGGACCAGCTGCCGCTTATCCCGCCGGTGGTAGCGGGACCAGCTGCCGCTCATCCCGCCGGTGGTAGCGGGACCAGCTGCCGCTCATCCCGCCGGTGGTAGCGGGACCAGCTGCCGCTCATCCCGCCGGTGGTAGCGGGACCAGCTGCCGCTCATCCCGCCGGTGGTAGCGGGACCAGCTGCCGCTCATCCCGCCGGTGGTAGCGGGACCAGCTGCCGCTCATCCCGCCGGTGGTAGCGGGACCAGCTGCCGCTCCTCCCACCGGTGGTAGCGAGACCAGCTGCCGCTCATCCCGCCGGTGGTAGCGGGACCAGCTGCCGCTCATCCCGCCGGTGGTAGCGGGACCAGCTGCCGCTCATCCCGCCGGTGGTAGCGGGACCAGCTGCCGCTCATCCCGCCGGTGGTAGCGGGACCAGCTGCCGCTCATCCCGCCGGTGGTAGCGGGACCAGCTGCCGCTCATCCCACCGGTGGTAGCGGGACCAGCTGCCGCTCCTCCCACCGGTGGTAGCGAGACCAGCTGCCGCTCATCCCGCCGGTGGTAGCGGGACCAGCTGCCGCTCATCCCGCCGGTGGTAGCGGGACCAGCTGCCGCTCATCCCGCCGGTGGTAGCGGGACCAGCTGCCGCTCATCCCGCCGGTGGTAGCGGGACCAGCTGCCGCTCATCCCGCCGGTGGTAGCGGGACCAGCTGCCGCTCATCCCGCCGGTGGTAGCGGGACCAGCTGCCGCTCCTCCCGCCCGTGGTAGCGAGACCAGCTGCCGCTCATCCCGCCCGTGGTAGCGAGACCAGCTGCCGCTCCTCCCGCCCGTGGTAGCGGGACCAGCTGCCGCTCATCCCGCCCGTGGTAGCGGGACCAGCTGCCGCTCATCCCGCCGGTGGTAGCGGGACCAGCTGCCGCTCATCCCGCCCCCTTGGTAGCGGGACCAGCTGCCGCTCATCCCGCCCCGTGGTAGCGAGACCAGCTGCCGCTCCTCCCGCCCGTGGTAGCGGGACCAGCTGCCGCTCATCCCGCCCGTGGTAGCGGGACCAGCTGCCGCTCATCCCGCCGGTGGTAGCGGGACCAGCTACCGCTCATCCCGCCCCCTTGGTAGCGGGACCAGCTGCCGCTCATCCCGCCCCGTGGTAGCGCCATACGCCGCGAAGGGTGAGGTCAGAGGTCTGCGCAGAAAAACGCAGAGACAGGTTTGACGGAAATCAGAGAGAATTGGAGGGAGAATGTTCGCCCTGCAATATGGCATCTTAGTAGAACATTGCTGCAATCTCTATTATTGAAGTACGCACATTTTTTAGTTCGCTTGGTTTGCTGGTTCTTAAGACATTACAAATATTTGGTAAAGGAGGATAGTTGTATCCAGTTCATCATGGATCATGGATGGCGGTTTCTTGGCGACTTCTCCGTATGGGATATCCCTAAATAGTGCACGAATTGCTCAACCTTCTGAAACCACTATACACTGAAAAACAAAACGATACATTTTGGGAATAATAGGAGTCGGTGCCTAAAACAGCACCCTCTACGTGGCCCAAATATTCCCTTAATATTCCAATTTCTTCCACGATATTCCTCTCTTATTCTTGTAGTATACCATGCAGAGGTTTAGCCGAACAAAACATGATTCCGTTGTTATGCCCACGAAATTATCCTAGGAATCCCATGATAATCTGTGTTTTATGCTCCTGATATTCTCTGTTTTTCATATATTCCCCTAAAATACTGACAATAAGCCACGCAAGAATATATGTAAATTCCCCTATGATACCCTTTCTATTCCATCAAATACAGGGTGTCCGGAAAAAACATACTCTGTATTTTAGCTCGTGCTTCAATATGCACGTGCCAATTTTTGTGGAACTTGTCATGATTATAGCTGGGAACGTGGCAAAACCGATGAACACAGAAATAAGTCCTTTGAGATGTTTTCTTTTTTTATATTGCAAAGGCGTTTTGTGTGGAAGCCTACATTCCAGGATGTGTTCCAGGGTGTCCGGAAAAAAAGATACTGCGATTTTCCGTAATAATTTCGGTTATAAACAAACAATATACAAAAAATCGAGTATCGTTATATTCACCAGTTCATGGCAAAACAGATAAGTCATGACATTTGTACAGACACTGCCTCTGTCAGCCTCAAGGCGGAGGTAGTGTGGGCACCCTATTCCCCGGACCTCAGTCCATTGGATTTATTTATGTGGGGAGACCGTGTTTACAAAGGTCAAGGACCGTGTTTACAAAGAAAAACCCAGAACAACAGAAGACCTGAAGCGCGCCATCATCGCAGAAGTCGGCCGCATGCCCTCAGCGATGATCGACAAAGCTGTCGACCATCTGCAGACTGTGCGACTGCCTCAGCTGATCTGCCGGAAGGGGGCGCACATCGAGCATCTTCTGTTGGAGGCTGCACTGTGAGCGGTGACTGACAGAGAGAGTCTCTGTACAAATGTCATGCATTATCTGTTTTGCCGTGAACTGGTGAATTTAACAATACTCTATTGTTTTTATATTGTTTGTTTATAACCGAAATGATTACGGAAAATCACAGTATCTTTTTTTCCAGACACCCTGTAACGCACCCTGGAATGTTGGCTTCCACACAAAACGCCTTCTCAATAATAAAAAAAACATATCAAAGGACTTGTTTCCGTGTTCATCGGGTTTGCCACGTTCCAAGCTATAATCATGAAAAGTTTTTAAAAAATGGCACGTGCATATTGAAGCACGAGCTAAAATCCAGAGTATGTTTTAATTCAGGACACCCTGTACTACTGTTTGATTCCTCCTTTATACCCATGCAATTCACAGATGCTTTCGCTTTATATTTTCAAACAAATGTTTCATCGACATCACAACCGATCTCGGCAGTATCACAAATGTTTCATAGACATCACAACCGATCTCGGCAGTATCACAAATGTTTCATAGACATCACAGACGATCTTCGCAGTATCACACATGTTTCATCGACATCACAGCCGATCTCGGCAGCATCACAAATGTTTCATCAACATCACGGCCGATCTTGGCAGTATAACAAATGTTTCATTGATATCACAGCCGATCTTGGCAGTAACATTAAAACATGTCAAATACTTGTGCTTCTTGCGCAAAACGAAAACAAGTCCCGAGCGACTGCCCAGAAACGGACACCAACAAACGTTCATAACTATGCGAACGAACGAACGATGTCCAACAACGTGTAGTCAGTAGTTTATCGAAGCTCTGCCATGTTCCTGGTGGCGTCAGCGGTAGGGGTTGATTCCGCTGCGAGGCCCATGACTTCGCGACACATACACCACATGGTGGAGCGAGTCGCCCGCGAGATCTTTTGGTGGAAGACAAAGTGGGCTGCGGCGAAGAAAAGGAGCACCTCTTCGCGCTTCTCTGCCTCGGCCACCCGGCAACCTTTGATGAACACAGAGCACGATTCCAACAAGCCGTCCTCTGCGATCACCGGGCGCATCGGACGGTGGCTCCCGCGTCGATCACCACTCTGCCCTCCTCGCCCAGCAGGCGGAGCAGCACGACAAGAGCCTCCTCTGCCAAGCAGACATACAATAACATCAGGCTTAGTTTTCAGGGCGACAAACGCCCGTCAGAAGTTCTAAGGACGATTACGCCCATCAAGTTTGCCCGCAACACGAC
>JAXIVJ010019459.1:0-19408 GCA_036785665.1 Chirona hameri | reverse complement strand
GGCTCCGGCTTGGCATTCTGATAAATGTTTGTTGAATGTGTACAGAAGCACGCCCATTGCAGCGAAGTGAAGCATTTATTACATCTGTATTTGTTTTCACATAAACTTTCGATAACATATGAGTTGTGATTTTTTCGTATCAGTTCATTTTTCGATACATTTAATTCGTATTATTTATAAAGATTTGTCCGCCCGTTACTGACGGGTTTAACGCAATATTTCAATGATTCTGAGTTGCGTCTGATTACCTATATATCATTGGGGACTATGGTGGCCCGAAATCATACCGAGCGTGAGCGGTCTGGCTCATCGCTCAGAATTTCGCCAATAAAAGTCTTTGGTCGCTGCGTAACTGACCGAAATCATTGAGTGATGGTGCGATGGGGTGGGTGAGCTGCCCGTCGCCTTCCGTCCGGCTCGTCTGTCGTGGGTACCTATATTGTATATATGGCTGGCCACGGCTGACCCTAGAGTGTCGATGTTTTACAGAAGTGATTTGCCCCCTCTCCCTCTCTCCTCCCCTCTACCTCTCTCCTCCGTCCTATCCACGCATCTTCTCTACTCTTATCTCCTCTCCTCTCCTCTTCTGCCTGCCTCCTCTTTTTTCGTTTATTTTCCCTGGCTCACTCAGTTAATTTAGGACGCCTTTAATTTCAGTAGGACTTTAGGGTCATGCTTATTTTTTGTATACTTTTACTCGAGTTTACATTGTTAGTTTTAAATGTTTGAGTTTCCAGGGTATAAATTAAAGAAAGGTAAAACGAATATTTCGACGCACATCGTGGTACCTTTTTCGGAGAAAGACGCCACGATGTGCGTCGAAATACTGTTTTTTTACCATTTTTGTATTTATACTCCTGAAAACACTGCAAATATAGAACTAACAACTTTAATTTTCGTCATAAACATAGAAAGGTAGATACTTATTTTCAGATAAGAAATTGGAAGTCTGGTGACCACAGGCCAAATTGAACTTATGAAAACCAGAAAGTTACAGAGATGAACTTTTCGGAGGTTCTCATTGTTTTACGCCCTGTACATAAACTGTGCAGTTGCAGGGCAATTGCTATACGTGTGAAGACGGCTGGCGTTTGCTATAGTTTGGTGTTTTTCCTCTTCGCCGAAGAAAAGTTCGGAACTGAAGCAGTCGCCTACTTAATCAGGATGATTGAGTATCGCTGTCTGCCAAGTTCTGTGTGAAACTCGCTGTGCAAGTGGTCTGCGGCTAAGTAATGAAATTAGATGTTTTGTGACCAACTGCGCCGCCCTCCTCTCCTGTCCTCTCTCCCTGTCCTCCTCCAGTCCTGTGTATTGGCTCATTCTCCTCTCCTATCCTCTCTCCCTGTTCTCTCTAGTCCTGTAAACAGGTCTGACATGTCTGCTGTGCAGATAAACGTTGCAGCGGCACAGACTCTGTCATGACCAGTATTATTGGCTAGCGATACTATACACATACAGTGGTTATTTTGCGGCACAGACTCTGTCATGACCAGTATTATTGGCTAGCGATGCTATACACATACAGGGGTTATTTGGCGAATGACTGCCCAGTGCGTATGGTTATGTTTTCGTGAACGATGGAGATGGGCATGTTTCATCCATCATGGTGTTATCGCACGGGGCGGGGAATGCATCTAGTCTGATTGCCTGCATCCGAGAAACTTGAGTTGAAATGTTTGTTGGTTTCGGTATACAAATGTACCACAGCTGTGTATACTGTCACAGTTGTCTGAACTCAGTGCGTGCAGTGGATCAGAGGAGCCGCGAGGAGGATTCGTCCCCTTGTCCAGTGCTGCAGTCGTTAATATCGCAAATATTGCCAGCGTTTCCTTCAAATACACGTCTAGCGCGCAGGCATTGTCCGTCATGTGTGTGTACATGGCATGTCGTGTCCGTCATGTGTGTGTCCGCCATGCCATGTCCGTCATGTGTGTGTGTACATGGCATGCCATGTCCGTCATGTGTGTGTACATGGCATGTCGTGTCCGTCATGTGTGTGTACATGCCATGCCATGTCCGTCATGTGTGTGTCCGCCATGCCATGTCCGTCATGTGTGTGTGTACATGGCATGTCGTGTCCGTCATGTGTGTGTCCGCCATGCCATGTCCGTCATGTGTGTGTCCGCCATGCCATGTCCGTCATGTGTGTGTACATGGCATGTCGTGTCCGTCATGTGTGTGTCCGCCATGCCATGTCCGTCATGTGTGTGTACATGGCATGTCGTGTCCGTCATGTGTGTGTCCGCCATTGTCGGCATGTGTACAGTTACAGCTCAGTTAAAGCTCGCTTGCAGTCACAGCTCGCTTAATAAACACTGCGCATGTTGCTTTGGTATCAACCGTCCCGGATATCAATGTTTTTCACATTTCGAATTCAATATTCTTTTTGTATGTCAGTTTTCAGACAAACGTCAAGAGAAGGACACGTTGATGTTACGCCATTGTAAATGGGATATTTCCGATCCAGGCTTTTGGTTGATGAGTGTTATACTTGGTCGTACTTCGGCTAATGTGACGGTTCATTGGGTGCTGTTGACGTCAAGACATCCAATAAATAGCAGGAATCATGTCCGGATCGGATTGATCGATCAATCGGTCAGGATCGATGAGAACCGCAGTTCGCCGAGCGACCCGTCCACCGAACGGTCAAACCCGTCTCTAAGTCATGTTACGATCAAGGTACGAGTACGTGTTGCCTCCCCCGTGTAACCACTGGAGATAAGTCATGTTACGATCAAGGTACGAGTACGTGTTGCCTCCCCCGTGTAACCACTGGAGATAAGTCATGTTACGATCAAGGTACGAGTACGTGTTGCCTCCCCCCGTGTAACCACTGGAGATAAGTCATGTTACGATCAAGGTACGAGTGCGTGTTACCTCCCCCGTGTAACCACTGGAGATAAGTCATGTTACGATCAAGGTACGAGTGCGTGTTACCTCCCCCGTGTAACCACTGGAGATAAGTCATGTTACGTTCAAGGTACGAGTGCGTGTTACCTCCCCCGTGTAACCACTGGAGATAAGTCATGTTACGATCAAGGTACGAGTGCGTGTTACCTCCCCGTGTAACCACTGGAGATAAGTCATGTTACGATCAAGGTACGAGTACGTGTTGCCTATCCGCTTATTGTGCGGCCGTTCAACTTGCATCCCGAATTCACCCTCCGACAACACACGTGCAACTTTGGCTGTGACACTACCAAAAGCGTCATCCAATTACATAACGAAGTGATAACAATCGGTTCGTTATGCCAATGTTCCAAAATCAGCCCGACTGTTCAGCCGGAGTGGTAGTGTTGGCGCGCATTCAGACCGCGCTGCGCTCAATGGTGACCTGTGTGCGCGCCAGCCGAGAGAGACAACACGTACTGTGTCGTGCCACTCGCGCCGCGAACCGCCCACCGTGCGCGTGGCCGCCCAGCGGTGCTCGTTACCACACCTAAGGACCGCCCGGCCCCGCCGAACTGGTGCCAAGGCGCTTCCCCGTCCCCTCGACGCGTGAGTCGGCCAGGCAGAACAGTCACTCACGGTGGCGCCTGAGCCTTTCTGTGCATATGTGAGCTCAGCAACGCGTTGGCGCAGCGTCACGGTTTTACACATAATATCGGCTCAGTGACGCTGTCACACAGGTGACAGTTTGTCGCTGCGTCACACTCGAGACAGGGAAGACACGGGCTGTGTCTTCACTGTCATAGGATGTGTCCTCACTGTCGTAAGATGTGTCCTCACTGTCGCATTATGTGTCCTCACTGTCGTAGGTTGTGTCCTCACTGTCGTAGGCTGTGTCCTCACTGTCGCAGTATGTGTCCTCACTGTCGTAGGATGTACCCTCACTGTCGTTGGCTGTGTCATCACTGTCGTAGGATGTGTTATCACTGTCATAGGATGTGTCCTCACTGTCGTAAGATGTGTCCTCACTGTCGCATTATGTGTCCTCACTGTCGTAGGATGTACCCTCACTGTCGTAGGTTGTGTCCTCACTGTCGTAGGATGTGTACTCACTGTCGTAGGTTGTGTCCTCACTGTCGTAGGCTGTGTCCTCACTGTCGTAGGATATGTCCTCACTGTCGTAGGATGTGTCCTCACTGTCGTAGGATGTGTCCTCACTGTCGTAGGTTGTATCCTCACTGTCGCAGTATGTGTCCTCACTGGCGTAGGATGTACCCTCACTGTCGTTGGCTGTGTCATCACTGTCGTAGGATGTGTTATCACTGTCGTAGGTTGTATCCTCACTGTCGTAGGTTGTGTCATCACTGTCGTAGGTTGTGTCCTCACTGTCGTAGGTTGTGTCCTCACTGTCGTAGGCTGTGTCATCACTGTCGCAGTATGTGTCCTCACTGTCGTAGGATGTACCCTCACTGTCGTTGGCTGTGTCATCACTGTCGTAGGATGTGTTATCACTGTCGTAGGTTGTATCCTCACTGTCGTAGGTTGTGTCATCACTGTCGCAGGCTGTGTACTCACTGTCGCAGGCTGTGTCCTCACTGTCGTAGGTTGTGTCCTCACTGTCGTAGGTTGTGTCATCACTGTCGTAGGATGTGTCCTCACTGTCGTAGGCTGTGTCCTCACTGTCGTAGGATGTGTCCTCACTGTCGCAGGCTGTGTCCTCACTGTCGTAGGCTGTGTACTCACTGTCGTAGGATGTGCCCTCACTGTCGCAGGCTGTGCCCTCACTGTCGTAGGTTGTGTCCTCACTGTCGTAGGCTGTGTCCTCACTGTCACAGGCTGTGTCCTCACTGTCGTAGGTTGTATCCTCACTGTCGTAGAATGTGTCCTCACTGTCGTAGGTTGTGTCCTCACTGTCGTAGGCTGTGTCCTCACTGATGCAGGTATTGTCCTCACTGAAGCAGGCATTATCCTGGCTGTGGGTGTCCGGCCGACCGAGGCAGCTGCGTGTGCGCTCTGTGAATGGGCGCGACCCGCCGCCTGCCACCGGCCCTCTGACCTTTGTCGGGCCGGCGCAGCCAGTCGTTGGGTCGTTACAGTCTGGATATTAATGGACGCGTGCTGCAGCATTATTTGCCATCGCCGGTTACTGCTCGGGAAAACGGCCTGATGCTTTACCGAACGTAGATGGACGGATTGAGACTGTAGTTGGGTCATGACATTGGCTCGGTGTTCATCATATTTAAATAGACAGGGCGATACTTGTGAGAGATCCGACACGTTCCAGAGAACGTCCGTGGTTGGTAACGTTGCCCACCCGCTGCATTGTACGGCCCGGAAAGGATACCTCTGCGACCCTATCGCTACTTTTCCTGGGAAATATTACCCGGTTCAGTGGGATTTAGTTGATGGCCTGTGGGTTCATGTTGCACGCAACGGAGGTTGATTTTGCTGCAACACAAGGTCAGCCTAAAAGTAAGTGACGAATATTTCTCTGGTGTTCTGTAGTCACGTTGCTACGTGGTCTAGTCACGTGACACATTCGTAACTACTTACACTGCGTCACTTACGTCACTTACGCTGTTCATTTTCCCTTCCGTGTACCACCATTGCGTTAATCATTGCAACAAGCACGCTAATGCAGACGTGTAAGTGTTTTTGTAGTATGTTGTGTGTGCCGATGGCACGACAGGTGCCGTATTACCACTAGATTGGACAAGGTGCCGTATTATCACTAGATTGGACAAGGTGCCGTATTACCACTAGATTGGACAAGGTGCCGTATTACCACTAGATTGGACGAGGTGCCGTATTACCACTAGATTGGACAAGGTGCCGTATTACCACTAGATTGGACAAGGTGCCGTATTACCACTAGATTGGACAAGGTGCCGTATTACCACTAGATTGGACAAGGTGCCGTATTACCACTAGATTGGACAAGGTGCCGTATTACCACTAGATTGGACGAGGTGCCGTATTACCACTAGATTGGACAAGGTGCCGTATTACCACTAGATTGGACGAGGTGCCGTATTACCACTAGATTGGACAAGGTGCCGTATTACCACTAGATTGGACAATGTGCCGTATTACCACTAGATTGGACAAGGTGCCGTATTACCACTAGATTGGACGAGGTGCCGTATTACCACTAGATTGGACGAGGTGCCGTATTACCACTAGATTGGACAAGGTGCCGTATTACCACTAGATTGGACAAGGTGCCGTATTACCACTAGATTGGACAAGGTGTCGTATTACCACTAGATTGGACAAGGTGCCGTATTACCACTAGATTGGACAAGGTGCCGTATTACCACTAGATTGGACAAGGTGCCGTATTACCACTAGATTGGACAATGTGCCGTATTACCACTAGATTGGACGAGGTGCCGTATTACCACTAGATTGGACAAGGTGCCGTATTACCACTAGATTGGACAATGTGCCGTATTACCACTAGATTGGACAAGGTGCCGTATTACCACTAGATTGGACGAGGTGCCGTATTACCACTAGATTGGGCAAGGTGCCGTATTACCACTAGATTGGACAAGGTGCCGTATTACCACTAGATTGGACAAGGTGCCGTATTACCACTAGATTGGACAAGGTGCCGTATTACCACTAGATTGGACAAGGTGCCGTATTACCACTAGATTGGACAAGGTGCCGTATTACCACTAGATTGGACAAGGTGCCGTATTACCACTAGATTGGGCAAGGTGCCGTATTACCACTAGATTGGGCAAGGTGCCGTATTACCACTAGATTGGACAAGGTGCCGTATTACCACTAGATTGGACAAGGTGCCGTATTACCACTAGATTGGACAAGGTGCCGTATTACCACTAGATTGGACAAGGTGCCGTATTACCACTAGATTGGACAATGTGCCGTATTACCACTAGATTGGGCAAGGTGCCGTATTACCACTAGATTGGACGAGGTGCCGTATTACCACTAGATTGGACGAGGTGCCGTATTACCACTAGATTGGACAAGGTGCCGTATTACCACTAGATTGGACAAGGTGCCGTATTACCACTAGATTGGACGAGGTGCCGTATTACCACTAGATTGGACGAGGTGCCGTATTACCACTAGATTGGGCAAGGTGCCGTATTACCACTAGATTGGACAAGGTGCCGTATTACCACTAGATTGGACAAGGTGCCGTATTACCACTAGATTGGACAAGGTGCCGTATTACCACTAGATTGGACGAGGTGCCGTATTACCACTAGATTGGGCAAGGTGCCGTATTACCACTAGATTGGACGAGGTGCCGTATTACCACTAGATTGGACAAGGTGCCGTATTACCACTAGATTGGACGAGGTGCCGTATTACCACTAGATTGGACAAGGTGCCGTATTACCACTAGATTGGACAAGGTGCCGTATTACCACTAGATTGGACAAGGTGCCGTATTACCACTAGATTGGACAAGGTGCCGTATTACCACTAGATTGGACGAGGTGCCGTATTACCACTAGATTGGACGAGTCACATTGCGGTACTGTTATTTATTAGATCGTTCGACGCAATGGGCAGAAGTGAAAAACCTCGAGGCTGACACCGACAAAGAGCCAGGCTAACTCACTTCCATTGTTCGCGCTATTATGGCCAATTACTCTTTAAATACATAAAAAAACGGTTTGTCTCACGCTTAGGTGACACAGCACATTGTGTCAACACACAGCACATTTTGTCAACACATAACACATTTTGTGATCGTTAAAATGAGTGCTACACACACTAGCGGATCCAGGGGGAGCGGCCATGCCCCCCCCCCCCCCCAAAAAAAAAAAAACGCCTGAAATCGGCACAAAATTTAGACATTTCCTGATATCTAAGAAACGATCAATCTAACAATCTAAAATATAGACATAAGATATAGACAATCTAAGAAACTTTTACTAAGGAAAGTTTGATTTAAATCAGCTATCAATGCATAAGCAAGCGATATCCGATGAGTTTTCTGAATTGTGTGACAATTTGTGGAATTTCCCCCCCCCCCCCTCCCCAACCACTCGTGGTCCCCCCACAACCACTGTTCTGGATCCGCCAATGGCTACACATGAAGATAGTGGTGTCTGAATAATTGTACTCCAGAACCATGTGACATTGCATCGTCTACTGATATTTGTTGTACCTATTGTTACAAAGATGCAATAATAACAAGATGTTTCCACATTCAATCATAACATCACTTACCACAAGCGGATCCAGGGAGGGCCATGGCGGCCATGGCCCCCCAAACCGCCTGAAATCGGCACAAAATTGACACATTTTCTGATATAGAAGACAATCTAAGCAACTTGTACTAAGGGAAGTTTGTTTTAAATTCGGCTAGCAATGCATAAGCAAGCGAAATCCGATGAGTTTTCAAAATTGTGTGATAATTTTTTTGGAATTTTCCCCCAAACTACTTGTGCCACTACCACTACCACCACCCCAAACCACCGTTCTGGATACGCCAATGTCACTTGCTGCTTTCCTGGGTGCTGCAAATTGGTTTTGGACAATTGATGTTTTGCCTATTTGATGTAATCAAGGCATCATAGGCACCAATGCATCATAATTCCACAAATAATATAGAAAACACCATTATTGTTTTTGGTTCTGGACAAATGAGAGCAATGCTAGCAGTACTTTCTAGGATCTTGGATCCATAGGACCTGATGCGTAGGATCTTGACACGCCTGGACCAATGAGATGTACAGGGACGCACAGTTGCTATGGTACACACTAAGATCTGGTCTATCTTCTCCTCTAGCATATGATTGTCTGCGAATTAAGAAACAACAATAAATGCATTTAAACTGCATTACTGAGAGCTTCAAAATGATCTATTGATGCATTGGCTCACCATATCTATTGGCTGATTTTAAGCAAAAATACATTTTTAGCTCTTTGCGAAGGAAAATGGATTTTTGCTTAAAATCAGCCAATAGACAAGGATAGGGGTGAGCCAATGCATCAATATGTCATTTTGAAGCTCTCAGTAATGTGGTTTGAATGCATTTATTGTTGTTTCTTAATTTGCAGTCAAACGTACGCTAGAGGAGAAGATAAGGAAGTGCATTTACATGAAACAGGAGCACCTGGCAAGTACAGCCAAGATGCTGGCAAATGTCACACAAGGGCAGCAATTAATTATAATTTACATAAATTGCATAACCGCAGATACCTACCTGGTGGTGCCGTGGTATTCTTGTGGTGCCACCCAGTGGTCGCAAATGGCATGCTTCCTAGACGGAGGCAGTTTCTTTTCACACTCCACGCCATGGTGGCCAAATTCAGATATTTAGGGGAATGGAGGGATGACAAAATTGTTTGTTTTATAAAAAATGATAGGACGAAGGAGGTCTCCGGGTCTAAAACATGAAAATAAGGTAAGAATTTCCATGTTTTGAGCTGGACACCTCCCATTCCATGATATCACATCTGGCAACATGCCATAGTTTTGTCATCCCCCCTCCCATCCCCCAACTCACCGAATTTGGCCACTATGCTCCACCCACTTCAATTTATTATTAGGCTTACACTGACACTTTCCGACAGCCTTCTTAATAGTTTTCCCCATGTCAATGTCAATTTTTTTGGTCTCCATATCAATATCCAGCCACACGATTCCGCGTCACCTAGAAGCAGTCAACTAAGGCCCTGGTCAACACCTGTAAACGTACTTGAATCGCGTCGTTACTGGCACAAACAGCGCCGTAATTGTCGCTGTCTCACCTGACTCACTGGCCTGACAGCGACGCGGATAAGGCTAGTCATGGGGCAGCCGCGATGTCGCCGTGTCTTTTTCAGCTGTAAATATTGGCTTGAGGAACGCTGCCACTAAATCAAAACACTATTTTTGACAGTGTATGCATGATGTTTTACTCTTGATATTCTATTGCTGATCCAAATTGAAGATGACTGAGATCCTGTCATGTTTTTGCGCTCTTCATATCTTTAGTTTGATATGCGTAGTTATATTCAGCAGCGTTTTGCTAACTCACAGTACGGCGGTACACAATCAACTGACACCGACGTGCGTTGGCGCGTCGGAACATTTTGTCACCTTTGGCAATGGGTCGGTCTGATGTCTACCGCCACAGAGGTGGGCAAATTTCCCAGTGACCACAGAGGTAGTAAAAACAGTAAACCATTTGACAACGAAGTCGTTGATTATATTTTATGCACGCGACACACTCATAACCAAATCAAATAAGACGTACGAGTGTTCTTGTCGAATAATTCATATGCTGACAGATAAACGAGGGACGTGTTGGAACCGCCGACCGCCGATAGATTCATCGTTACTGATCTATTCATCGATTCACCGATATATTCATCGTTTACGTCTTATCGAATCGAAGATATTGACCCAACGTTTTATTTTCCATTCGATATGGGTGCATTAGACTGTTGCAAAATGGACGAAGTGACTCACCCAAAGTTCTACCACTCGGATTCTTGATCCATTGCTCTTCCTGATTTCAGAACAGTTGTTTCAGCTCTAGCATCGTTAAAAATTCAAACCCTTATGTTTTTGGCATTGGAAACTGAGTTCCTCTGTTGTATTCTGTTATCCTGGTAGCCACCAAAAAACGCGCCGAGTTTCGAGGCTTACCAATTTTGTTTGGTAATAGATATGAAGTTGACACTTGGTACGCATACAAAACAATTAATTATGCGTTAAGCAAAATAATTTAATATCAATCGGATATTTAGTTTCGATGTTATAAGACATTATCTAAACCCTTTCGAAAAACGGGTTTTTGAGTTTGTTTTTATTTCCACGCGTGAACGATCGGACCACCTTCAGCCCGGACCACCGCCAACAAACGCGACTTCCATTGTCCGATACTGGCGCGGATGTGGAGTGGAGGTGGAGCTCATCCGCGCCAGTATCGGATAGTGGAAGACACGTTTGTTGGCGGTGGTCCGGGCTGAAGATGTCCCGATCGTTCGCGCGTGGAAATATAAAAAAAAACGTCAAAAACACGTTTTTGAAAGAGCGTTCTATATTATGTCTTATAACATCGAAACTACATATCCGATTGATATGGAACTTTTTTCTTAACGCAGAATTAATTGTTTTGTATGCGTACCAAGTGTCAACTTCATATATATTACCACAAACAATTGGTAAGCCTCGAAACTCGGCGCGCTTTTTGGGGGCTACCAGGATAACATAATGCAACAGAGGGAAGGGCACTCAGTTTCCAATGCCAAAAAAAATAAGGGTTTTGATTTTTAACTATGCTAGAGCTGAAACAAAAACTGTTTTGAAATCACGAAGAGCAATGGATCAAGAATCCAAGTGGTAGAACTTTGGGTGAGTAACTTCGTCCATTTTTCAACAGTCTGGGGTGCATACATCGTCGTTCATCGTCGCCCATCG
Organism: Chirona hameri; assembly: GCA_036785665.1. Classification (NCBI taxonomy): domain Eukaryota; kingdom Metazoa; phylum Arthropoda; class Thecostraca; order Balanomorpha; family Balanidae; genus Chirona; species Chirona hameri. Next base: position 8,115 of record JAXIVJ010019459.1, on the reverse strand, counting down.
TCGCCCATCGTCGCTCATCATCGTTGGACATCGGAACTTGCGTGACCATGGATTTATTTTTGAGAAGACGTGACCGTTATAGTTGATCGTGGCCGGCGGGTCATCGGACAGGACTGCTCCAGGATTCCTTTACTTAACCCGCGCCCCGCTGGGGTCGGCCGCCGAACGCGCCCCGCTTGGGGGGACAAATATTACCCCCCCCCCCCCCTTCTTCCGAACCAATGACCGCAGTGGGACGCGCAAGGCGGCGATCGAAAGCTTTCAATGAGACGAATATAATGCACACCCGAAATTCTTAAAATAATGTCGCATGTCATGTCACGATCAGGTCAAAGGTCAAACTTGAGGTATTTGAGTTTTTGAGCCATACTTTCCATCCAAAGCCTTAGATTGCGACTATTATCGCACAAGGTGCTCTCAAGGGTATAATGCATCCCATATAATCCCATATAAGCCAAAAGTGAAATTGTAAGCAAAGCTCAAATCACAAAAGGTCACAGGTCTACGAAAGCCATGCGACACATGTTTTATGAGTTATTTTTTCACGTATAATTCGATAGTAGCAGCCATTTTTACAACCTGACCCCACTGAATTGCCCTCAGGTCAAGGTCAGGTCACAATAAGGTCAAAATTTGAAATTGATTAATCTAAATACAAGGGGCATTTTTCTAGACCAGCTTTTTTGTATCAGAATTACAGCAGTGGTATGTATTTGTCTGTAACTAATCAATAAAAGCAAAAAAACGGAAATTAACAAATGACGTCAGGAGTGAATTATACTTAGGAAGACATAAGTCAGTCAAAAATAAAGATATTGCTTTGAAATTTGGTTTGAGTATCGTCATTCGAACATATATTCCGTTTTGTATATCTTTAAAACACAAATATTTTTTTTTCGGGAATTTCCCCCAAAAAAAACTTTTTTGACTTTTTGGTGGTCAAAAACCTCAAATATCGTAAATCTGAGACAGACATCTTCAAGAGAATGTCATTTCCTTCTTCTTAACGCTTTTCATTTGCAATTGGCATTAAAACTCGAAATTGACAAACGAAATTGAAAACAACTCGAAAACTCGAGAGAAAAAAAAACGACATTGCAAACATTTATCGTTTTTCCACCCAAAATGGCATGACATGACGTCATTAAAACGTCATTATCTTCCAAAGTACTGCCTCAATTTCAGTGAAATCTTGTGAGAAAATGTAGAATTGATTCAGCATAAGGTATTGAAAGTTTGACGTCGCTATCCCCTATAGTTTTCAAGTTATTCAGACAATCCTGGAGGAGGGGGGTAAAATTTACCCCCCAGCGGGGCGCAGGTTAATGGACTGCTCGACGTCCAGTCAAACGTCATTCTGATGGATTTTGTTTTCTCTCCTCGATTTTGAGGACATTTTATCTGGAATATATTGACCTAAGGTCATGTAATTTGTTATTACGGTAGTTCACTACCGCATCACCCTACCATCTGAATTTGTTCGTTCTAGTTACTATAACAAATGAGACCTGAAGGGTGCCAAATCGCATCCCCCTTTGGGGTGCGTACTTCTCAGAGGCGCTCTGGTCTGGTGTCCTTGATAAGACGGCTTATAAAGTCGACCTGAGAACTCCCAACGGCATCATCTGCCATAGCTTACAGAAATGCATTGTCGAGTGATTGTCGAACGTGCGATCTTCACAATGTGACGCTCAGTACCAGTAGGTGTCACACGTCGGAACGGCGCCATACACCGCCCGTGCCTGGCTGGCCGCGCATCACACCCTACTGCGACACGCGACTCCTCACACGCGACTCCTCACACGCGACTCCTCACACGCGACTACTCACACGCGACTACTCACACGCGCGACTACTCACACACGCGACTACTCACACACGCGACTACTCACACACGCGACTACTCACACACGCGACTACTCACACACGCGACTACTCACACACGCGACTACTCACACACGCGACTCCTCACACACGCGACTCCTCACACACGCGACTACTCACACACGCGACTACTCACACACGCGACTACTCACACACGCGACTACTCACATACGCGACTACTCACACACGCGACTACTCACACACGCGACTACTCACACACGCGACTCCTCACACGCGACTACTCACACACGCGACTACTCACACACGCGACTCCTCACACGCGACTACTCACACACGCGACTATTCACACACGCGACTCCTCACACGCGCGACTACTCACACACGCGACTACTCACACACGCGACTACTCACACACGCGACTACTCACACACGCGACTACTCACACACGCGACTACTCACACACGCGACTACTCACACGCGCGACTACTCACACACGCGACTACTCACACACGCGACTACTCACACACGCGACTACTCACACACGCGACTACTCACACACGCGACTACTCACACACGCGACTACTCACACGCGACTACTCACACGCGCGACTCCTCACACACGCGACTACTCACACACGCGACTACTCACACACGCGACTACTCACACACGCGACTACTCACACACGCGACTCCTCACACACGCGACTACTCACACACGCGACTACTCACACACGCGACTACTCACACACGCGACTACTCACACACGCGACTCCTCACACACGCGACTACTCACACACGCGACTACTCACACGCGACTACTCACACACGCGACTACTCACACACGCGACTACTCACACGCGACTCCTCACACACGCGACTACTCACACACGCGACTACTCACACGCGCGACTACTCACACACGCGACTACTCACACACGCGACTACTCACACACGCGACTACTCACACACGCGACTACTCACACACGCGACTCCTCACACACGCGACTCCTCACACACGCGACTACTCACACACGCGACTACTCACACACGCGACTACTCACACACGCGACTACTCACACACGCGACTACTCACACACGCGACTACTCACACACGCGACTACTCACACACGCGACTACTCACACACGCGACTCCTCACACGCGACTACTCACACACGCGACTCCTCACACGCGACTACTCACACACGCGACTACTCACACACGCGACTACTCACACACGCGACTACTCACACACGCGACTACTCACACACGCGACTACTCACACACGCGACTACTCACACACGCGACTACTCACACACGCGACTACTCACACACGCGACTACTCACACACGCGACTACTCACACACGCGACTACTCACACACGCGACTACTCACACACGCGACTACTCACACACGCGACTACTCACACACGCGACTACTCACACACGCGACTACTCACACACGCGACTACTCACACACGCGACTACTCACACACGCGACTACTCACACACGCGACTACTCACACACGCGACTACTCACACACGCGACTACTCACACACGCGACTACTCACACGCGACTACTCACACACGCGACTACTCACACACGCGACTACTCACACGCGACTACTCACACACGCGACTCCTCACACACGCGACTACTCACACACGCGACTACTCACACACGCGACTACTCACACACGCGACTCCTCACACACGCGACTACTCACACACGCGACTACTCACACACGCGACTACTCACACACGCGACTACTCACACACGCGACTACTCACACACGCGACTCCTCACACACGCGACTACTCACACACGCGACTCCTCACACGCGACTACTCACACACGCGACTACTCACACACGCGACTACTCACACACGCGACTCCTCACACGCGACTACTCACACACGCGACTACTCACACACGCGACTACTCACACACGCGACTATTCACACACGCGACTCCTCACACACGCGACTCCTCACACACGCGACTACTCACACACGCGACTACTCACACACGCGACTACTCACACACGCGACTACTCACACACGCGACTACTCACACACGCGACTACTCACACGCAACTACTCACACACGCGACTACTCACACACGCGACTACTCACACACGCGACTACTCACACACGCGACTACTCACACACGCGACTACTCACACACGCGACTACTCACACACGCGACTACTCACACACGCGACTCCTCACACACGCGACTCCTCACACGCGCGACTACTCACACACGCGACTACTCACACACGCGACTACTCACACACGCGACTACTCACACACGCGACTACTCACACACGCGACTACTCACACACGCGACTACTCACACACGCGACTACTCACACACGCGACTTATCAGCACTGATGTCGGCTGAGCACGTGGCAGTCAACAAACACTACTTGCCTGAACCCGCCGCACCGCAGCTACATTGTCTCCTGCCTTCAGCGATCGTGTGCAAGTTGATCGTAATGATTATGTCACGGTGTGATTTGGCCCCGCACTCCTGACATTCTGTTGTGGACCCGGCCCGCCTGCTGGCTGTGATGAGGCGGGGGTATCGCTGCCTTTGTTCGCCTGACGTCATTGATTTCCAATTATCTGGCCTCGGATTAGTGTCTCACCAGGAAGCGTACTTGTTATCGAATCATAGTTTTTTGAGGCAGACAATTCCAGTTACGAATGATTGCCTTGGGTTTGTGAAAGGTTTCGTTCTTAATCTGGCGTAAGCTGGGAACTTGAGACTGCTTTTAGTTTTTGTCCGTCTGCAAACCGAAGATCACGTGGTGTGTTCTCGCTCTGAGAGTATATATGGCATTTTGTAGCATTTGCTAGCGCCGTTCTCTCAGGAAACCAGCCTCATTGTGTGGTTCAACGGGAAAGGATTATATGACGATTGTTGATTATATGATCGATGTTTAAATGATTAACATGACCCGATAGGACCCGACGTCCGGTGTTTTCTGATCGGATGTATATGGCTGAGCAGCCATATACAATAATGCCCCGTTCAGCTGTGGTAATCACTTACGCTGCGTAAGTGATTACCACAGCTGAACGGGGCATTATTTTAGCCCGGCTCAGCTGTAACCCGGTTGTAGAATTGCTTGGTGATAACGAGCAGGACGATGTAACCAGCAGCACAGCTACGTACCTAGCGAGGCGCCGATCTCGTTCTTACGTCTAGATTTGAGCTGCTGTTGAATTTATTTGGGCACGGCGCTGATATTACAATACATGCGCCTGCGACTGGTCACCTGTGGTATCTGCCCGTGGAAGGCACTACCCCCCCCCCCCCCCCAACTTCCTGATGAACATGTGAATGATAGTGATCGGATGCTCTGACTGCGTCCAAGTCCACACACTTCCAGGTGAAGTGAGCCATTGTCAAGACGTGGCGACACCCAGAATCGTTAAAACTTTGGCTGAACTGATTCGACCATTGAGTTAGCTGCCTGCTTCGGGATCTTTCAGGGAATTACACTGACCTTGATTATGTAACATAGTTTCCTTTTAGCCGTTAAAACTGAAAACTGCTAAAGTGACCGGAGTTTGACATTCGCGCGCTACGCTGCCACGGGCGTGTCCGAGTCAGCGGTATTGATCCACAACAACACGGCATAACCTGGCTAGTTGTAGTCAATACATCATATTGGTGTACGGAATGCATAGTTATGGCTTGCTCAAGCACGGTCTTGTCCAGGTAGCTAACCAGGCAGCTCTAGTCAGGCACCAGGCTCGCCAGACCTGACAACAGGTCTATCGCGGATATTCTACTTACAAAAACTGTATTATTTATCATATATTATTTCAAAATATAAATTGTTAAAGTTATCGAAGAGTTATAACTCTTCGATGACTTTGACAATTTTTTTTAAAATAAATAATACATTTATATGGATTTATATATATATTATATATATATATATATATATATATATATATATATATATATATATATATATATATATATATATATATATATATATATATATATATATATATATATATATATATATATATATATATATATATATATATATATATATATATATATATATATATATATATATATATATATATATATATATATATATATATATATATACATATATATATATATATATATATATATATATATATATATATATATATATATATATATATATATATATGTATATATGTATATATGTATATATGTATATATGTATATATGTATATATGTATATATGTATATATATATATATATATATATATATATATATATATATATATATATATATATATATATGTATATATATATATATATATATATATATATATATATATATATATACATATACTCACACACGCGACTATCAGCACTGATGTCGGCTGAGCACGTGGCAGTCAACAAACACTACTTGCCTGAACCCGCCTCACCGCAGCTACATTGTCTCCTGCCTTCAGCGATCGTGTGCAAGTTGATCGTAATGATTATGTCACGGTGTGATTTGGCCCCGCACTCCTGACATTCTGTTGTGGACCCGGCCCGCCTGCTGGCTGTGATGAGGCGGGGGTATCGCTGCCTTTGTTCGCCTGACGTCATTGATTTCCAATTATCTGGCCTCGGATTAGTGTCTCACCAGGAAGCGTACTTGTTATCGAATCATAGTTTTTTGAGGCAGACAATTCCAGTTACGAATGATTGCCTTGGGTTTGTGAAAGGTTTCGTTCTTAATCTGGCGTAAGCTGGGAACTTGAGACTGCTTTTAGTTTTTGTCCGTCTGCAAACCGAAGATCACGTGGTGTGTTCTCGCTCTGAGAGTATATATGGCATTTTGTAGCATTTGCTAGCGCCGTTCTCTCAGGAAACCAGCCTCATTGTGTGGTTCAACGGGAAAGGATTATATGACGATTGTTGATTATATGATCGATGTTTAAATGATTAACATGACCCGATAGGACCCGACGTCCGGTGTTTTCTGATCGGATGTATATGGCTGAGCAGCCATATACAATAATGCCCCGTTCAGCTGTGGTAATCACTTACGCTGCGTAAGTGATTACCACAGCTGAACGGGGCATTATTTTAGCCCGGCTCAGCTGTAACCCGGTTGTAGAATTGCTTGGTGATAACGAGCAGGACGATGTAACCAGCAGCACAGCTACGTACCTAGCGAGGCGCCGATCTCGTTCTTACGTCTAGATTTGAGCTGCTGTTGAATTTATTTGGGCACGGCGCTGATATTACAATACATGCGTCTGCGACTGGTCACCTGTGGTATCTGCCCGTGGAAGGCACTACCCCCCCCCCCCCCCAACTTCCTGATGAACATGTGAATGATAGTGATCGGAGGCTCTGACTGCGTCCAAGTCCACACACTTCCAGGTGAAGTGAGCCATTGTCAAGACGTGGCGACACCCAGAATCGTTAAAACTTTGGCTGAACTGATTCGACCATTGAGTTAGCTGCCTGCTTCGGGATCTTTCAGGGAATTACACTGACCTTGATTATGTAACATAGTTTCCTTTTAGCCGTTAAAACTGAAGACTGCTAAAGTGACCGGAGTTTGACATTCGCGCGCTACGCTGCCACGGGCGTGTCCGAGTCAGCGGTATTGATCCACAACAACACGGCATAACCTGGCTAGTTGTAGTCAATACATCATATTGGTGTACGGAATGCATAGTTATGGCTTGCTCAAGCACGGTCTTGTCCAGGTAGCTAACCAGGCAGCTCTAGTCAGGCACCAGGCTCGCCAGACCTGACAACAGGTCTATCGCGGATATTCTACTTACAAAAACTGTATTATTTATCATATATTATTTCAAAATATAAATTGTTAAAGTTATCGAAGAGTTATAACTCTTCGATGACTTTGACAATTTTTTTAAAATAAATAATACATTTATATGGATTTATATATATTATATATATATATATATATATATATATATATATATATATATATATATATATATATATATATATATATATATATATATATATATATATATATATATATATATATATATATATATATATATATATATATATATATATATATATATATATATATATATATATATATATATATATATATATATATATATATATATATATATATATATATATATATATATATATATATATATATATATATATATATATATATATATATATATATATATATATATATATATATATATATATATATATATATATATATATATATATATATATATATATATATATAT
>JAXIVJ010019458.1:0-19414 GCA_036785665.1 Chirona hameri | reverse complement strand
GAAAATTGATATAAAAAATTGTGCGAAAACTATTTACTTCACAATCTGCCTGATTAATGCAGAGACCCAAAATATGTTTTCATAAATCGTGTATGCGGTAAGTTAAAACGCAGTTTGTTTTGGAAAAGAACCATACCATGTTGTTTTTCACGTCGAGACGCATGTGAAAAGCTCCGAAAACCTGGAAAAAGTCGAAAAAGTTGCAAAATGACGGACCCTAATGAGTATGCTTGATGGTGATGATTTGTGATGTTGATTTGATACATTGATATGTTTATAATAATCACGGTTTTGTTAATACAATGGTTTTGCACGGAAATGTACCTATTATTAGTTGCTCAGATTGGGAAGGTGGGGCGCGAGTGGTCAGAGTGCTCAGTGGTCAGAGTCAGGTGTGCCGACTGCCGAGTGCTCAGGTGCTCCCAGCCCCCGGCCTACTGCTGGCGGGCCGGCTAGATGCAGGGCGACACCGACCCCCCCCCCCCCCCCCGCCTGCTGGTGAGCCGGCTAGATGCAGGGCGACACCGACCCCCCGCTCCCGGCCTGCTGCTGGTGGTGGGTCTGAGAAGTCGACTCAGCTCGGGTTCGTGAGTGACTCAGTGGAGCGCGTGACTGAGCCACGCGGCAGCCAATGGCGCCACGTGGCCGGCTGGACGGCTGGGCTTGGCGGGGTGGGGGAGGCGCCAGACCATCACGGGAAGTCCCGAATAGTTGACGGTATGCCGATGGTACGCCGATGGCCGCCGGTTGGACATGTACGGGTGACCACAGGCTCGGGGTGAGGCCGTGAAGGAACGTGTCGCTGCAGGCGTGTACCCGCGTCGCCGCGGCATTGCGTCGCCCGTGTAACGCCATGACCGCTGCGCTCAAGGGCGGATCCAGCCGGCCGTTTTGGAGGAGCCAAACCGTTTTAGTGGACCTACCTACCCCCAATTTCGAATTTCTTCCCGGATTTGGGCCACTTTATTTTGCAACCTCCCGATTTCTAATGATTTTTTTTATAATGTTTTTTTCAGCTTTTCGACCTTTTGAGATATCGAAAAAGGTCAGCTTGCAGTTGTATTGTTCCGACATTGCCTTACACTGAGCACAACTATGTCAATTATCAGCTGTACCCAGGGGCGTGGCCGATAATTTTTGAGTGGGGGGGTCGGCAGAAATGACGATAAAAAAATGTACCCCATTTTGTATGCGTGTATTTAAGCCTTTGCAGCATTTTTAATGCGGATTTTCATGTTATTTAGCGCCGCGAAAATTTCACGGGTTTGCCTGATAAAACCAGAAACATAGGCGGTGGGTCTAGTAGAGAATAAGAAGCTAAACATGCTATTTATTCAATTCAACGTTACAACGAACCGAAGACAATGACGATGGCTTCGTTATGACGATGGCCACTCATGTGACGACGCGAAGCGGCGTGAACATTTTAATTTTAGGTCGTGGAAAATAAAATTATAATATTGGAACCAGACCGTAAGTGGAGCCAAGCCTCAGGTAACCCCTTATTTCTGATTGCACGTCTTGGTATGATGAAAAATATTGAAATTAAGATAGTTTTTCCATATACATATTCTTCGGATAGTAAAACACGATGGCCGGTGGCAGTCAGCGCTCAATAGCACATATGATAATAACTGTATACATATGTACCGAACTGTAACAAACAACTGGTAACAGTGCAAATGGTTTGAAAGCAGCAAGAGGCAGAACTACTTTTCCGCACATAAATGGTCCCTGCGAATCTGGAGGAGCCTGGGGCGAGATGGCTTGGGAAGATGGTCCTGACCTGGCCCCACTATTAGCTCTTCGGTCTAGCAAGTTGGGCACTGCTGGAGCAGCTTCCGGGTGCCGATGTTCGCGTCTTTGCGTTCGCGTCGCCTTTTTCGGAACTCGGCAGACTAGCTAAACATGTAGCCCGCTTGAAAGTCAATATTTTATGAAGGGAGTGGGCCCTGGGGCTAGCAATTAGTACCGTCAAGGACAGTGGCGGCGGAAGAGGGGGCAGGGGGAAGTTGCCCCCCCCCCCCCTCAAACTCAGCTGAGGGGCGCTTTGTGTTTGGCAGGGGCTGCTGGCCTGAGAGGAGGCGCTCTGGCCGCCTGAGAGGGGGCGCTCTGGCCGCCTGAGAGGGGGCGCTATGGCTGCTTGAAAGGGGGCGCTCTGGCCGCCTGAGAGGGGTGCTCTGGCCGCCGGAGAGGGGGTGCTCTGGCCGCCTGGGAGGGGGCGCTCTGGCCGCCTAAGTGGGGGGGGGGGGCGCTCTGGTCGCCTGAGAGGGGGCGCTCTGGCCGCTTGAGAGGGGCGCTCTGGCCGCCTGAGAGGGGGCGCTCTAGCCGCCTGAGAGGGGCGCTCTGGCCGCCTGAGTTGTCTGACTCTTTGGCCGTCTGAGGGGCGCTCTGGCCGCCTGTGTTTCATGGCCTCATGGATTTGAAAGGAAATAGTATCCGTTCACTAAAATACAAGCTAATTTGGATGAAGCAATATGCCAAACGTTTATCAAACAAAAGCGTATACTTTAACAGACCATAATTTAGCAGTCTTGCAAATCGTGAGGTGCCGTCGTGAGGTGCAAGGTCGACTGAAACCCTGGCGGATCTTTAGATGAAAACATATTATTGAATGATCAGCAAGGCAAGAAAACATTTCCTTTCGTTAGACAAAACGGTTGTTTATATCATGCGAAGTTAAAGTTTCATCCGATTCTATCCAGTTTATGAAACAATTGTTGATACTCCACTTCAAATTTTCTGTGACGTTTCATGCATCCCTATTTCAAAGCCAGGATGAACCATAAAATATGTTACAAGCGCTTTGTGAAAAATACAAGATTTGGATCCGTTGGAATAGTTTCGTTAGAGCTTTACTTGTTTGTCAGCGTTCGTACGTGTTGTTGGAACGTTTTTCATCCGTATCTTTTTTTGGATCCGTTGGAACGGTTTCGTTAGATCGTTTTGTTTTTGTTAGCCTTCGTACGTGTTGTTGGAACGGCTTTTCTCCGTAAATTTTGACAATGAAAGGGGCAGGGCCGGTGGGGCCGCATTTGGAAGCGTGCATGCGTGGATCCGTTGGAACGTTTTTCTTCTTCTCTCGTTGGAACGTTTTTTTTTCTTCTTCAGTATTCGTACGTGTTGTTGGAACGTTTTGTCTCCGTATTTTTTGACAATTGCAAGGGCGGGGCCGCGTAAATACACCGGACAACTGATTTACGCCGTTGGGTTAGGTTTTATCTGCGAGATAGTCTGGGGGTCCGGGGTTGGCGACCCCCCCCCCCCCCCACAGGTTGCAGCGCAGCGAGCGAATGCGAGCGGAGCGTTCTAAACGTGGGTCCCTGTGCCCGTAATTGATGTACTAAACAGGCCAGGTTCGATTATGTTATAACAATTTGTAAATACAATTTTGTAATTACATTTGTTTAAATTCCAATATTTTAATAACATCGAACCGAGCGAAAATTAGCCTGCCTACGCATTGTTAGTTATCATGAAGGCATATAATGTGTCATGCACTCTATGTATCTTTTGCGAATATGTACCAAACTTATATGAACAATCAACAAGCATTTTAAAAAAGTGCATTGAAATCGGCAGTTTAACTTGGCCCCGGACGGCGAACTATTTAGTGTTCACGACTTATTTTATTTTTTAAAGTATGTTTTTCCCATCAATTTTCAACAAACAGGTATTTAATATATTACAATGCACACATGAAACATTTATCTAAACAGTGTATCCATAATCAATCAATAAACGTTTCAGAAAACCGTGATGCATTCCGAGGATTTACTTGGCCAAGGACGGCGACGTATTTAGTATATGCTATTTGTTTCATTGACCAATCAGGGACGTTGTCACGCTTCTTGGAGCACTTACTTCATTGCTGGCCTTATGACTTGTTCACAAATAACATGCAAACCAGAGATAATGATGGATTATACTGTTCGTCACCATATGTTAGTACATTATTTTTCTTCATTTCCCATAATTAAATTTTTGAAACAGAAAATGTTATTTCACATTTAAATTGAGGCACGATCAATTTGAAACCATACATGTTTCACAGCAAAATGCAGATACATAAATCAAATGGTAAATATTTCACTTTAGTACATGAGAAGCGCCATTTACTTTGTACATCTCCATTCAGCAGAACGTTCCTAAAACTATGCGTACTAGGGTATAACCACGGTAAAACTATTGAATGTGTTACTCATTATTGGGACAGTCAATGCGCACGTGCGCTCCCGTACCGTTTCATATTTCAAACCTGTTTTAGCTTTACCAGAGCGCGCCCGCTCGGTCATCGCCCAGAAAGGCGTTTTACTGGTATAATATTGTGGCCTTAATCCGAGGAGATATCATTTCGCGCCATTTTTTTTAGGGGGGGGGGGGCGCTTAGCCAGAGGGGCGACCTGATCTTCTTTGCCCCCCCCCCGTTCCATCCGAAAATACCTTCCGCCGCCACTTAATTTTAGCCCTCCAAACTCGAACCTGCCAGTGAGTCTTTGGCCTCTCCAAACGGAGTGGCTGGACCGCCAGTGGCCCATATTTTGCCTTGAGTATCCAAATAATTCACAGCGCATTTTCTTGATCAGATACGGTGTTTACTGTTCAGTTCTCGCAACAAAGCTCATCGACGAATCGGAACGTTATTATGGCGTTTTTCACTATCTTTCCAACGAGGTTAAACAGATCCTGCCATACAAATGTGTGAGGTAATATGTATGTTAATTCACCGACACTACCGATGGCGTCGCATACACCTGCTGAGCCCGCTTAACCCTATTCCCCTCTGGCGGCCAGAATTACGTTAACCTGCGGGGGCAGATTCTGCCCCCCCCCCCGATATCTCGAGAAACGCTCGGTCGATTTTGATGGGACGAACACCATTCGATTCGTCATGCAAAGAAGATCTTTATTTTTGAACCCCGAAATCTCATTTTTGTTTTAAAAAAATGGGGGTTTCACGGGGAAAAAAAGAAAATTTTGGCGTTTTTTGAAAGTTCATTGCGGCCATGTGTTTTTTCATGCAACAAACGTTTTTGAGCTTGAAATGTACTGGTCTTCAATATGTCAAAAGACAAGTCCCAAAATGAAAAATCATAGGCGTTTTCAGGGGATGTAAAATAGGGAGGATGTTCTGATAACAAATACGCGCTGTTCGTGATTGTTTGGGACGATATGAACGTCACGTGCGGGCATGATGTGCTGTAATTGGTTAAATGTAATATATTGCGCATAGGCGGATCCAGTTAAGCAACGTGGGGGAAGGGCACCATGCGCGTAACGCTTTTATATCACCTTGCTAATTTGAAGGTGGACCTAATTTGAGGGAGGGTATCGCCTCCCATTTTGTTGTACCTGAGTGCGCCTCTGCCAAAAATATGTACAATCCCAGTATTTATGATGCATATTGCAGTGAAAATGTTTCTGACGCATTTATTGCACCTTATTGCACCGCAAACTACGAAGGAAGTATGCGCCAAGCAACCGCATTCGTAACACCCTCCCAAAAACAGGAGGCTGGCACCGCCTTTGCTGGGCCGATTTTTTTAAAAATTGGAGACAACACGTGTAATTCAATTATGGGAAAAGTCAGAAAATTCCCAGACGCTAGGCCCAGCAGTTTATGAGCAGCAAGCGAACACCCCCCCCCCCCCTCCGCAGGGAATAGGGTTAAATTATAAGTTTGTCTTCCCAACCTTGTACAGCCAGAAATTCTGCGCGGAAAATGCTCGTGATCTTTTCACAGAACAGGTTTTGAGGCAAACGAAGGAATGAAGGTTTGACGGTTTTTAAGCATATAGGTACTCTCAAGTGTTTTCTCTCAGTGTAAAACGCCGTGTTTGAAGTGAAACATTGTCTTTATGTAAGCCAGCATAATTTGGAAATATGTCGTGGTACAAATGAGGTGTACGCATCAAAGTTATTGATTAGATTTGTAAATAGTTTTCTTAGAGTTCAAAAATGAGATTGAGGACGAAGGTTAACGTATGGTCGATGATGAGGGTATATATGAACTGATATTGCTGATCAGATTCGTGAAGACTGCTGAACATAACGTTTCAAACTGGCAAACGACAAGTGCATCGTATTCGTAAATACTATTTTGTAATACAAGGTATAATGCTGAGAATATTTTATCTGATGTCTTTCAAATTTTCATTTTAACTTTGACGAAGTGTTTGAGCGAATAATCTTATCCGCGCTAGACGCCTTCTGAACAGTGTTCAACCTCACTGACAGAACCGTGCAAGACCGCTCCGCTACAAAGTTTGTCTTCCCAACTATATAGGTCAAACCAGTAGAAAGTGGGGCGCTGCACCTCACCCTGGCACGGTGTGCGAGTTCAAGCGCCTATGGCGCGCACTTTTTGCAAATAAGTCAGACGAAAGCAAGAATGTCTGAGCAGCGTCGCCCAGGAGGAGCAAGCTAGGCAAGTTGCCCCCTCTCCCACCAACCTGCGACTAGTGAGATCGATACAGATCTAATGTGATTGATAGGTCAGCAACAACATGGAGCAGGTTAATGAAGTTCACAGATTCACCTCAACACCAAATCGGCATTTTTGTCCAAATATAGTTTTGGTATTCCTAGTAAATATCGATTTTAAAGTAGTTAACGTCTACCAGAGAGATTTTTACCCAACCTAAAAATCCTGGCGACACCAATGCTTAGCAGTGTCACTATTTTTTAACACGCTCAGATTTTGCCGCCTCTTTCAGTCGTTGAACTAAAATCACGTTGTCGAAGGTAGCTATTGAAGGTAGCTGTCGAAGGTAGCTGTCGAAGGTAGCTGTCGAAGGTAGCTGTCGAAGGTAGCTGTCGAAGGTAGCTTTCGAAGGTAGCTGTCGAAGGTAGCTGTCGAAGGTAGCTGTCGAAGGTAGCTGTCGAAGGTAGCTGTCGAAGGTAGCTGTCGAAGGTAGCTTTCGAAGGTAGCTGTCGAAGGTGTGATGCAAGGTGTGTAACATGTGATGCCATTTATCCATTCATTCAAAATATTGGGAAGTAGTGTTTGAACTAATACATAGGCATTAAATGTGTTGTGTTATAATGCAAAATATCAGGATAATCATGGAATAAGAAACGTTTAACAGTAGATGTTCACGAAATATAGGCAGCCCTAAAAAGAGTGTCTGCATGCTCGAGCTCGAAACGATGTATACTGGTGATCAATGCGAAAAACTTCAGCGCAATACCTAATTCACTGAAGCAAATGTTTGCTTCCCAGAAACGGGAACATTTATAATTGTTGTCTTGTTTTATAGAGTCCGAATGTTTGAATTGCATGAATTTAATCAATTACAACCCTCACTAAGCAAAGTTTGTTGCGCTGGCACTGACTCAACTCAACCATCCGAAAGTTCAAATCCATGGGTCATTAGCGAATTTAGTGGCAACAGATTTATAAACATTATTATTGTATTACGAGCGAGCGCGAAGCACTCGCTCGTCCTTTCGTGGTATATGGGACAAATCTGAATATTGAGCGGCCCGGCCCGGCCCGGCCCGACCCGTGGCGACGCTTTTGAGAAGCTCATATCTCTTCAACCACACGTCCGATTGACAAGCGGACTTCTTTGCTGAGCAGCCCCATCCAACCTTCAATGTATGAGACCGGTGCTGACTCATGTGGGTGACTACCACTGCGCGTGACGCGTGACGCGTGAGGGGCGTTGAAAGGTGTTTTCTCGCAAACACTCTGCAACGGCTGAGCCGATTGTGTTCAAATTTGGTGTGGTTAGGGGCCTATCAGCCGCCGCCTTCCCACAAGTCAGGTGTGGAGTGCCTCTGCACGTGCGCACGTGTACATCCCTATTCTATATCTCAGGAACGGCTGAGCCGATTGTGTTCGAATTTGGTGTGTGATTAGGGTCCCCTCAGCCGCCGCCTCCCACAAGTCAGGGATATGGTGCCTCTGTACGTGCGCACGTGCACACCCCTATTACATGTCTCATGAACGGCTGAGTCGATTGTGTTCAAATTTGGTGTGCGGTTAGGGACCTCTCAGTCGCCACTTTCCCCCAAGTCAGGGGTGGGTGCCTCTGCACGTGCGCACGTGCACACTCTTTTTATCTCAGAAACTATTTGCCCGATGGAGTTGAAACTCGCCATACATTTCCTTCGTGCTCGCTCGTTCATCGCCAACTACGGCGCCTTACTGGTTACAAATCTTGACAAATTATTATGTGAGGTTATGTGAGCTTTCAAATGAGTGACTTTGATGGTTATGGGTTTTGTGTAGCCAAGAAAAGTGGCAGCTCCAGTTGTGTCTGACTTCAGAGCAGCGGAGTAGTTCAGCGTTTACTCCTGAGATGGCGCTGCCGGTGAGTCGTCGGTACCAGGCGGCGGCAGCCAGCCCGCCCGACTGCTGCCCTCGGCGTGGCTCCTGTCCGTTTCCTGAAGGACGCCTCTGCCTGCATCTAGAAGGGAGGATGGATATGGCGTCAACACCAATCACTCACTCTGGGACATAACAGAGAAAGGTGTAACTAGAAAAACAAAAAGCCCTCTTGATTCCTTAAAGAAAAGATTGGAACTACCTCTCTTTTCTAATGCACCACAATTGTGACAGCCAGGCTCAGAAAGCATAGAAGTGAGCATGTGATGAGCTCGACGAGAAAGGCAAATCGTCCAGGGCATAGAATGACTCAGATGGCGGCTTGAATGTGTAATGTCTAGTCGACTGTCTGGGAGGAAACACCACGCGCGGAGCCCGAGTCACAAAGCCCAGCACCGCATGTGGAAGGAGCCCTCGAGCCTGAGGACCTCGGACGCTATACATTGAGCCTATGGACCTCGGACGCTATACAAATACATTGAAGGTGCTGCTCCCAGTAACATAAGATTCCTAGCAGATCCTTCCGTAACTGCGTAGCATATTCGACTTTTTTTCTTCACCCGCGTAGCATCACGATTTGTAGTGTCGATTTGTTCACCTTTGCTGATGACCTACGCGTAATAGGATAGGTTCCGGGACCTACCTCGTCCGCGCTCTTCAGTCTGTGCTGGCTGCGTAGCGACGGCCGACGTGTTCTTCAGGGAGGCAGTATCGGGGCAGGGGAGCGGGCACATTTCGCAGTCTGCGCACGACTCGGTATGCGGTGCGGTGCGTACGGTCCAAATCTGCCATCTGAGCGGCGCGCGCCGCACCGCAACGCGTGAAGGCACGCAGCTGCGCATGCATGTCATTGCGCTGCGACGACCGCGGCGATATGCGGCGATTGCGGCACAGTGACGGTGATATGCGGCGACTGCGGCACGGTGACGGTGATATGCGGCGACTGCGGCGCAGTGACGGTGATATGCGGCGACTGCGGCGCGGTGACGGTGATATGCGGCGACTGCGGCACGGTGACGGTGATATGCGGCGACTGCGGCACGGTGATATGCGGCGACTGCGGCACGGTGACGGTGATATGCGGCGACTGCGGCACGGTGACGGTGATATGCGGCGACTGCGGCACGGTGACGGTGATATGTGCCGACTGCGGCACGATGACGGTGATATGCGGCGACTGCGGCACGGTGACGGTGATATGCGGCGACTGCGGCACGGTGACGGTGATATGCGGCGACTGCGGCACGGTGACGGTGATATGCGGCGACTGCGGCACGGTGACGGTGATATGCGGCGACTGCGGCACGGTGACGGTGATATGTGCCGACTGCGGCACGGTGACGGTGATATGCGGCGACTGCGGCACGGTGATATGCGGCGACTGCGGCACGGTGATATGTGCCGACTGCGGCACGGTGACGGTGATATGCGGCGACTGCGGCACGGTGACGGTGATATGCGGCGACTGCGGCACGGTGATATGCGGCGACTGCGGCACGGTGACGGTGATATACAGCGACTGCGGCGCGGTGACGGTGATATGCGGCGACTGCGGCACGGTGACGGTGATATGCGGCGACTGCGGCACGGTGACGGTGATATGCAGCGACTGCGGCACGGTGACGGTGATATGAGGCGACTGCGGCACGGTGACGGTGATATGCGGCGACTGCGGCACGGTGACGGTGATATGCGGCGACTGCGGCACGGTGACGGTGATATGAGGCGACTGCGGCACGGTGACGGTGATATGCGGCGACTGCGGCACGGTGATATGCGGCGACTGCGGCACGGTCATCGGTGATATGCGGTGAATGCGGCACGGTGACGGTGATATGCGGCGACTGCGGCGCGGTGACGGTGATATGCGGCGACTGCGGCGCAGTGACGGTGATACGCGGCGACTGCGGCACGGTGATATGCGGCGACTGCGGCACGGTGACGGTGATATGCGGCGACTGCGGCGCGGTGACGGTGATATGTGCCGACTGCGGCACGGTGACGGTGATATGCAGCGACTGCGGCACGGTGACGGTGATATGCGGCGACTGCGGCACGGTGACGGTGATATGCGGCGACTGCGGCACGGTGATATGCGGCGACTGCGGCACGGTGATATGTGCCGACTGCGGCACGGTGACGGTGATATGCGGCGACTGCGGCGCGGTGACGGTGATATGCGGCGACTGCGGCGCGGTGACGGTGATATGCGGCGACTGCGGCGCGGTGACGGTGATATGTGCCGACTGCGGCGCGGTGACGGTGATATGCAGCGACTGCGGCGCGGTGACGGTGATATGCGGCGATTGCGGCGCGGTGACGGTGATATGCGGCGACTGCGGCACGGTGATATGCGGCGACTGCGGCACGGTGACGGTGATATGCGGCGACTGCGGCACGGTGATATGCGGCGACTGCGGCGCGATGACGGTGATATGCAGCGACTGCGGCACGGTGACGGTTATATGCGGCGACTGCGGCACGGTGATATGCGGCGACTGCGGCACGGTGACGGTGATATGCGGCGACTGCGGCACGGTGATATGCGGCGACTGCGGCGCGGTGACGGTGATATGCGGCGACTGCGGCGCAGTGACGGTGATATGCGGCGACTGCGGCACGGTGATATGCGGCGACTGCGGCACGGTGACGGTGATATGCGGCGACTGCGGCACGGTGATATGCGGCGACTGCGGCGCGGTGACGGTGATATGCAGCGACTGCGGCACGGTGACGGTGATATGCGGCGACTGCGGCACGGTGACGGTGATATGCGGCGACTGCGGCACGGTAATATGCGGCGACTGCGGCACGGTGACGGTGATATGCGGCGACTGCGGCACGGTGATTTGCGGCGACTGCGGCGCGGTGACGGTGATATGCGGCGACTGCGGCACGGTGATATGCGGCGACTGCGGCACGGTGACGGTGATATGCGGCGACTGCGGCACGGTGATATGCGGCGACTGCGGCGCGGTGACGGTGATATGCAGCGACTGCAGCACGGTGACGGTTATATGCGGCGACTGCGGCACGGTGACGGTGATATGCGGCGACTGCGGCACGTTGACGGTGATATGCGGCGACTGCGGCACGGTGATATGCGGCGACTGCGGCACGGTGATATGCGGCGACTGCGGCACGATGATAAGCGGTGACTGCGGCACGGTGACGGTGATATGCGGCGACTGCGGCACGGTGACGGTGATATTCGGCGACTGCGGCGCGGTGACGGTGATATGCGGCGACTGCGGCACGGTGACGGTGATATGCAGCGACTGCGGCACGGTGACGGTGATATGCGGCGACTGCGGCACGGTGATATGCGGCGACTGCGGCACGGTGACGGTGATATGCGGCGACTGCGGCACGGTGACGGTGATATGCGGCGACTGCGGCACGGTGACGGTGATATGCGGCGACTGCGGCACGGTGATATGCGGCGACTGCGGCGCGGTGATGGTGATATGCGGCGACTGCGGCGCGGTGACGGTGATATGCGGCGACTGCGGCACGGTGACGGTGATATGCGGCGACTGCGGCACGGTGACGGTGATATGCGGCGACTGCGGCACGGTGATATGCGGCGACTGCGGCACGGTGACGGTGATATGCGGCGACTGCGGCGCGGTGACGATGATATGCGGCGACTGCGGCACGGTGATATGCGGCGACTGCGGCACGGTGACGGTGATATGCGGCGACTGCGGCGCGGTGACGGTGATATGCAGCGACTGCGGCGCGGTGACGGTGATATGCAGCGACTGCGGCGCGGTGACGGTGATATGCGGCGACTGCGGCACGGTGACGGTGATATGCGGCGACTGCGGCACGGTGACGGTGATATGCGGCGACTGCGGCACGGTGACGGTGATATGCGGCGACTGCGGCACGGTGACGGTGATATGCGGCGACTGCGGCGCGGTGACGGTGATATGCAGCGACTGCGGCACGGTGACGGTGATATGCGGCGACTGCGGCACGGTGACGGTGATATGCGGCGACTGCGGCACGGTGATATGCGGCGACTGCGGCGCGGTGATGGTGATATGCGGCGACTGCGGCACGGTGACGGTGATATGCAGCGATTGCGGCGCGGTGACGGTGATATGCGGCGACTACGGCGCGGTGACGGTGATATGCGGCGACTGCGGCACGGTGACGGTGATATGCGGCGACTGCGGCGCGGTGACGGTGATATGCAGCGACTGCGGCGCGGTGACGGTGATATGCGGCGACTGCGGCACGGTGATATGCGGCGACTGCGGCGCGGTGACGGTGATATGCAGCGACTGCGGCGCGGTGACGGTGATATGCGGCGACTGCGGCGCGGTGACGGTGATATGCAGCGACTGCGGCGCGGTGACGGTGATATGCAGCGACTGCGGCACGGTGACGGTGATATGCGGCGACTGCGGCGCGGTGACGGTGATATGCAGCGACTGCGGCGCGGTGACGGTGATATGCAGCGACTGCGGCGCGGTGACGGTGATATGCGGCGACTGCGGCGCGGTGACGGTGATATGCGGCGACTGCGGCGCGGTGACGGTGATATGCGGCGACTGCGCGATGGGCCGGAGCGATCGCGGCCCATTGTTCTCGGCGCTCTGCCTGCGTGCTCCGCCGAGACGGGAGACGGGAGACGGGAGACGGGAGACTGGAGACTGGAGACTGGAGACTGGAGACTGGAGACTGGAGACTGGAGACTGGAGACTGGAGACTGGAGACTGGAGACTGGAGACTGGAGACTGGAGACTGGAGACTGGAGACTGGAGACTGGAGACTGGAGACTGGAGACTGGAGACTGGAGACTGGAGACTGGAGACTGGAGACTGGAGACTGGAGACTGGAGACTGGAGACTGGAGACTGGAGACTGGAGACTGGAGACTGGAGACTGGAGACTGGAGACTGGAGACTGGAGACTGGAGACTGGAGACTGGAGACTGGAGACTGGAGACTGGAGACTGGAGACTGGAGACTGGAGACTGGAGACTGGAGACTGGAGACTGGAGACTGGAGACTGGAGTCTGGGAGACTGGAGACTAGAGACTGGAGACTAGAGACTAGAGACTGGAGACTGGAGACTGGAGTCTGGAGACTGGAGACTGGAGACTGGAGACTGGAGACTGGAGACTGGGGACTGGGGACTGGGGACTGGAGACTGGAGACTAGAAACTGGAGACTGGAGACTGGAGCGGGGTGCAGCGATGGACGGCGGATGGCGGGGCAGGGTGCAACACAGCTCTCCGCCCGGGACAATGCAGCTGACTCGATAAGAACAGATCTCGGGAGGAGGCTGTGCTGAATTGTGTTTGGTCACCGTGTGTGTCAGCTATAGGAGATGAGGGTGTGATCTCGTGTGATCGCGAGACGGCGCATAGAAAGGCCGCCGCACGGTCAAAACAAACGGCCGATCAATCAGATCCGAACCGGCAGAGTGGTGACACGCCACCACTATACAATCGAAAGTGGTGACACGCCACCACTATACAATCGAGAATCGAGGACGCCGCAACCAGTGGCGACGTTAAAAGCACAGCTACATAGTTTGTTTGATTGTTGCCCTCCCTTTAGAGCACTACAAAGCTGCCCATGATTTACCTAATACTACATTGGACAGGACAGTCGGTCATTTAAATGAGTGCTGCTTTGTCACATTATCAAACTGAGCAAGTACCAAGTACCAAGTACAAGAACAAGTACGGAGGTATATGTAGTGATAAGCTGAACCGTCTGCCGTCTGCCGTCTGCTAAATTGCAAGGAAGCACCTGCACATTATAATAGACTATCGAGTATCGAGTGTACTCACATTTTCCACATATACCTAGTGGGCACATTCCATAGTTTAACGCCCTTACAGCAGATCAGCATAATTCAAGCTAAAAGGTTAAACACTATCACCAAGACCAAGAAGACCAAGCAAACACCAAGAATCTGACAAACTAGGGCTGCATATTTCTAGGGTAGGAAGCATCCTCGTGTGATATTTTTTTATCTTCATATTTGAGGTTCATTTTTAACATCTGTATGCTGCAAAACTATTCTTATCGTTGCATCCTGCAGGGTGCAAAGATGCAGCTCGAGATTTGAGTTTATTTTCATTTTGTCAAATATGAAGATATGAAATCCTTTGAGTTTTCTCGGGCAGATACAAATGTCTTGCTTCGTCAGTGCCACAGCAAAAAAAAAAATCGTGCTTTCGGCACTCGGTCACTCACTCAGCAAAGATATTCTTATCTTCCCTGGAAAACTTGAAAGATTGTATATATATATATATATATATATATATATATATATATATATATATATATATATATATATATATATATATATATATATATATATATATATATATATATATTTGTTACCTTTTTACCCAAGCTGATATATTTCTCAGCCGAAAACGGAGATATATTCGAAGTAGCTGACAGTTGACACTCAATGAATCCGCTCATCCCTGATAGGGTTGATGGAATCAAGGACGTATCCAAGGGGGTACCCTGGACACCCACGGGTACCCCTTGAGCTGAGGGGCCCATTTTATTTTTGTATAATGGGCCCTAAGCGGTCTTAGGGGCACTTTGCTGGCCAGACGTACCCTCGGTCGATCTGAGGGACAATCGGTCGGGCCGTGGGGCCCTCAGTCGCCCTGAAGAGGCCCTTAGTCGGCCTGAAGGGGTCCTCCCTCAGTCAGCCTGAGTGGCCCTCAGTCGGCCTGAGAGGTTCTCCGTCGGCCTGATAGGGCTCTCAGTCGCCCTGAAGGGGCCCTCAGTCGGCCGGAAGGGGCCCTCAGTCGACTGGAAGGGGCCCTCAGTCGGCCGGAAGGGCCCTCAGTCGGCCTGAGGGGGCCCTATCGGCCCAAGGGGCATTCAGTCGCCCTGAAGAGGCCCTCAGTCGGCCTGAAGGTGTCCTCAGTCGGCCTGAGTGGCCCTCAGTCGGCCTGAGGGGTTCTCAGTCGGCCTGATGGGGCTCTCAGTCGCCCTGAAAGGGCCCTCAGTCGGCCGGAAGGGGCCCTCAGTCGGCCTGAGTAGGCCCTCAGTCGGCATGAGGGACCCTCAGTCGGCCTGAGGTAGCCCTCAGTCGGCCTTAGGGGCTATCAGTCGGCCTGAGTTAGTCTGAGGGGACCCTCAGTCGGCCTTAGGAAGGCCCTCAGTCGGCCTGAGGGGCCCTTATGTGGCCTGAGGGCCCCTCAGGTGGCCTGAGTGGGCCCTCAGCCGGCCTGATGGACCCTCAGTCAGCCTCAGGGACCCTCAATCTGCCTGAGGGGGAGGGGGGGGGGGCTTCTGCCTGAGGGTCCCTGAGACGACCTGAGGGCTCTGAGTCGGCCCAAGGGGCCCTCAGTCGGCCTGAGGGGGCCCAGTCAGTCTGAGGGGCACTCAGTCGGTCTGAGGGGACCTTAATCGTCCTAGGATAGCCCTCGGATGGCCCGAGAGGCCCTCGGTCGGCCTGAGATGGCCCTCGGCCGGCTTGAGGATGCCCTTGGTTTACATGAGGTTGCCCTCGGACCGCTGAGCCCTGAGGGGTTTTCTGTTGGTCTGAGGGGCCGTCACTCCTCAGTCGGCCTGAGGGGCTATTGGTTGTCTTCGGGTGGCCCTAAGGAGGCGTTTGGGCGGCCTGAGATGGCCCTCGGCCGGCTTGAGAGGACCCTCAGTCGTCCTGAAGGTGCCCTCGGTCTGCCTGAAGGGCCCCGCCGCCCACAGTCGGCCTGAGATGGACCTTGGCCGGCCTGAGTGGACCTTGGCCGGCATGAGATGGACCTTGGTCGGCCTGAGATGGACCTTGGTCGGCCTGAGATGAACCTTGGACAGTCCAAATGGCCTTCGGTCGTCCTGAGGGAGCCCTCGGTCGGCTTGAGGGGCCCTTGACCGGCTGAGGTGCCCTTGGTCGGCCTGAGGGGCCTTCGATGGACCTGAGAAAGTCTTCGATCGGTCTGAGGTACATAAGCGTCCCTAGAGTGATTTGACAAGAATCAGCGAGGAAAACTCTATTGGCGTTAGAGAAGAAAGGTTTGCGATATTCGGCTGAATGCACTTCAATTGATCGCAACAACATGCCCATGTTCAGTGGCAATCAAAGGAAATCCTTCAGTGATTCTGCTGTATCCCATTCTTGTGAATGTTGAAAAATACATATGTATATCACCATTCAAAAAGCATAATAAGATAATAGATTTCAGACGAAATTAAGAAGACAGTCAATCACTGGGGATCCAAAGGGGGGAATATCAGGGGCAAATCCCCCCCCCACAGGAATCTGGGGGGTATTCAATACAAGTATTCCCCGCGCGTTCCCTGCACTGAACGTGAAAAACAATGAGCCTAGGAGAAAACTTCATGAAAACGTAAGTTTTTTTCTCGAGTGATTGAATTTGAAGTTTGTATGTATCCCTTTCTTTCAATGATAGACAAAACAGCGCACCTGATTCAATTCAAGCAGTCCCAGTGACACCTAACCCGCGCCCCGCTGGGGGAGGCAGAATCTGCCCCTCCCAGATTTTCTCAATAAGTTGAAAACTACAACGCGAAACGTTTAGTACCTTATGCCGCATCAATTCTACGTCTTCTCACCAAAATTTCAATGAAATTGATGTAGTATTTTGGGAGATAATGACGTTTTAATGACGTCATGTCATGCCATTTTTGGTTGAAAAACGATAAATGTTATAAAAATCGTAGAAAATAGCGTAAGCGTTTTGAAGCAAATTGCAAATACAAAACGTCAAAAGAAAGGAAATGACTTTCTCTTCAAAATGTTTATCTCAGATTTTCGAATTTTTGGTTTTGACCCCCAAAAATAAAATAAAAACTGATTTTATCGGAGAAAAAAATCCACAAAATAATTGAGTGAATTTGAAAAGTGAATTTCTTAAGCTCGAATACTAAAATAAGGTGACCGGTCCAAATCCGCGGAGGGAAAAAATGGAAGTACTTTTTTGCCACAAAAAGATGCCCCCCCCCCCCCCCCACGGAGAGAGGCTGGATCCGCCAGTGCAGTCAATGATCGAAAGGTCACGACAGCGGTAAATAATTCGTGATTTCACTTTAGATAAGAGTCAACTCTTGTTGCCAGGTTGACCACAGTCAGTTCACTTTCCATCCGAGGATTAATCACATCCCCTTCCCGATTGTTCCTACAAGATCAAAGCGTCGATAAGTCTATATGTGCCATTATCGCCAGTGTTCCGCTATTTCACCGCGGGTAATCCCGTCCTTTTTTCGCAATAACTTCACCATGATCGGGTGGAATTTTCCCACGGGGTCATTACCATTATCGGCAGCGTGCAGCTCGCTGACCGCAAATAGAACCCTCTGAATGGAGGCGCTGCCGAGTGAAATCCCCGTGATTGGCTGAGGGCCGACATTCCTGGCGACACAAGTCACCTGAGCCGCATGCCGCGCTGGTCGCCGTTTCCGTGTATCGTCGTGGTCGTGCGGTGACTGAAGGAGCCGGTCTGTGTCTACCGACAGCCGCCGTAACGATCCCCGCCGCGGTAGCCATCCGTCCATCACCGACCGGCTGACGGCTGCCGACAGACTGATCCGTCAGCTGCCACAGCCAGTGCCGAGCTGCCACAGCCAGCGCCGAACTGCCACAGCCAGCGCCGATCTGCCACAGCCAGCGCCGAGCTGCCACAGCCAGCGCCGAGCTGCCACAGTCAGCGCCGAGCTGCCACAGCCAGCGCCGAGCTGCCACAGCCAGCACCGAGCTGCCACAGCCAGCACCGAGCTGCCACAGTCAGCACCGAGCTGCCACAGCCAGCGCCGAGCTGCCACAGCCAGCGCCGAGCTGCCACAGCCAGCACCGAGCTGCCACAGCCAGCGCCGAGCTGCCACAGCCAACGCCGAGCTGCCTGGTCCTCCCTCCTCACTGCAGCCACAACCAACAGCCGGCCGATGGTAACACACCGCCCGATGGCCGATGGTAACACACCGCCCGATGGCCGATGGTAGCACATTGCCCGATGGCCGATGGTAACACTGCCCGATGGCCGATGGTAACACACCGCCCGATGGCCGATGGCCGATGGCCGATGAAAACTCAATACCATGAAAGCGTCGTACGAAAGCGTACGAATAAAAACGTACGAAAACCAACGAGTTCGTGACTCGTGTTGTGAAAGACACCACACGGAAGGCATTTATCTGTTTAGTGAAAGTTCCGAGAACTGCAGGTTCAGCAGGGGCGGATCCAGGATTTTCTAAGGCAGGGGGCTTCAGGGCTGAGGGCGGCATATTTCCTCGGTGACGGGGGCGGCATGGTGCCTTCCGAGGGCGGCATAATGCCTTCCGAGGGCGGCGATGTACCTTCCGAGGGCGGCATAATGCGTTGTGAGGGCGGCAAGATGTCTTCTGAGGGTGCCAGGGTGCCTTCCAAGAGTGCTTAGATGCTGTTGGTAGACGCAAGGGCGCCCTGGCGGCCTCCCGAAAACGCTACGGCGCCTTCGGCGCCGGCAAATCCTATACAAAAATGACGCCGTTTTCTAAGGCAGGGGGCTTCAGCCCCTACGCCCCCCCCCCCTGGATCCGCCACTGAGGTTCAGTCATGTTCCTTAGCAGGAACATGACTAAGCCGACCTATCACGAGATACTGTTGGAATTGGACATTTAGGAAAATAGTCTGAATGCAATCTTCGTAACCAGAGCAAAACTCTACTTCTTTTGCAATTTTGGTAATCAGAAGGCACTGTCATTTATACTTTCCACCAGTTCGTTCAAAATAACGGAAATAAAATATCTTACAACTACTTGCATAACGAAAGCAACTACAATATCCGTTGCCCTAAGTTATTTTTGTCCATTTCCAGACTACTACTTTATATACTTTATAAATAGCAGACCACTACTTTAACCCTCGCCCTACGGGGGACATTTCTTACCTTCGTCCTACGGGGGAGGGGGCTGACAGCCCCCCCCTGTTAACTTCCAACCCAAGCAACTTAGAGCAATGCGGTAAGAACCAGCATGTTGCCTATCATGAGAGGAATATAACAGTATGCGATTTGTAGGTTTCAGGCCAACGGACGACCTTCCAGGTCAAATGAATGACCTAAGATCGACCACGTCCAAAAATAGCGATTGTA
>JAXIVJ010019457.1:0-19414 GCA_036785665.1 Chirona hameri | reverse complement strand
ATAAGGTCACATGTCAGGTCACGGTCAGGTCAAGTGTCAAAATTTAAGTATTTGGGGTTTTGGGCTATACTTTCCATCCAAAGCCTTGTATTGCAACTATTATCTCACAAAGTGCTCCCAAATGTAAAATGCATCTCCTGCATAAGTAAAAGTGAAATTTTAAGCAAAGGTCAAGGTCAAGGTCAGGTCACAGAAGGTCACAGGTCTACGAAAGCCATGCGACACATGTTGCATGGGTTATTTTACACGTATATTTCGATAGAAGCAGCCATTTTTTACAGCCTGACACCATATAATCTCCCTCAGGTCAAGGTCAGGTCACAATAAGGTAAAAATTTGAAATGGATTAATCTAAATAAACATTGCATGTTTCTAGACTAGTTTTGTCTTCGAAATACAGTGGTGGCATTTATTTGTCTGTATCTGGTCAGTAAAAGCCAAAAAACGCAATTTAAAAAATTACGTCATGAGTTACTTATTCTTAGAGAGCCATAAGTCAGTCAAAAATAAAGAAATTGCTTTGAAATTTGGTTTGAACATCGTTTATACTCGGCTCTCTAATATATCCTCCGGTTTTTTGAAAATCTTCAAACAAAAAACTTTTGTGGAAATTCTTCCCCAAAAAATAAGTTTTTTTGCATTTTTGGGGGTCAAAAACCCAACATTTTGAACATCTGAAATAGCCATGTTAAAGACAATGTTATTTCCTTTCTTTTGACGCCTTTTATTTGCGATTTGCAATTAACACGCTATTTTCTACGATTGTTCACACATTTAACGTTTTTTCACCAAAAATGACATGACATGACGTCACTAAAACGTCATTATCTCCTCAAAATTCTCACGAATTTCAACAAAATTTTAACACAAGATGTAGAGTTGATGCACCATAAGGTACCGCAAGTTTGACTTCCGATATCTTTCATAGTTTTCAAATTTCAAAAATCAAAATCAAATTTACCCCCATTTGTATACGTGTATTTAAGCCTTTGCAGGATTTTGTGTGTGAATTTTCATGTAGGTACAGCTAAAATGCAATTTGGAAAGATTAAAATGACAACTTTTACTCCAACTTTAGGGAGCGGGGTGGGCAAAAACACACTTTCCCCCCCCCCACTTTTGGTTGGTTGGGAGGCAACTGCCCAGTTTGCCCCCCCCCCCCCCCCCCCCACCCCCCCGAACTCGAATAAGGGCTAACGCCTGGTCGCTCTGTAGTCCCGCCCCTCGACTCCGCCCACCACTCGCAACTGACCGGTCACGGGTCGGACAGCGCCGGTTCAAGGTCAACCAGGGCGGAGCTAAGCTCTGACGTCAGAACATACCTCTGCCCCTTCACGATAGCTTCTATACGCAGACTGATTTCCTGCGCGAGTTTTAACATTACGAGTAAATGGAAAGTTAAACAACCTTAATAATACAAATTGGCGCAGGGTCTAAAATGCTCATTGCGAGAAATGCGTCGATGTCAGTTAATACCTTCAAAAATTATCGCCGAAAATTAGGGTCCCAAGCGGTCTGGCGTTCACAGTAGTTTTAATGTATCAACTTCGGCGACTTTTGCTTTTTACATTTACCTCCGAGTTACACTTGACCACGAGGACGTGCCTCTGTATGAATTGGACAACTTTGATCTATTCCAACGAGTAGAACTAAATGTTGATTAAAATCGTTCCCATCAGCATGTACTCATGAGTCATGAGAGCGTGATAGTTTCAGCTTCAGCGTGATCGTTTCAAACTTTAATCAGCATGTAGCGCCACATTTATCCCGGTTGAAAAGCCAGTTCTCGTTTGTTCACCATCAGCTCTAGATTCACAACTGTTACAATCCTTTTTCGGAGACGATAACAGAATAATAAATGTATATTTATCTTGTACACACCCTGCTTAAGCATTTTGTCGTGCACTCTTCAATCTAGCGCTAAGAAGTTTAATGCATGCTGGCAGTGTCTGTTCCCATGGTGCGACTAAAGGCTTCGTCTATAGATAACTTATCTTATCTAAGACTTCTGAAATACATAAATAAGCCGTGATATCATACTGGTCTTTGGAGAAGTAGATAACAATGAAATCCCTTCATCCTGCATGGACAAATTTGCAGAAAGCAAATTTCAACCACAAAAAAAATGGAATACAGCGGCACGCCGACCGCTTAGATACAAGCGAATCGAAGAGGCGTTCAGGACAGGGCCTCCCGTAAGTAAGTAACTGGGTGGGCAAATGCCACCCAGTGCTTCAAAATGCCCACCCAGTGGCGATAATTTGTCCCACTCTGTTGTAAACTATGAAATTACGGGTATCCGTAATCTCCCGATCCCTCTCGGTGAACAAAAAGCAGCAAAGGAACCATTCTGGCATCGGTAGTCATTTTGTCCTGTTTGGAAGCATGGAAAGACAATAATCACGCTCTGTTTACAATCAAATTCATTTGAGCGCTTGTTGTTGGTGGCGTTGGCCATGAGGCCTGATTGACCCTGACCTTGGCACTGGTTTTGCCTCAACGTGGTTTTTACCCTGACCCGTTTCACCTTCCATGCTGCCCCAGGTCAACAGCAGGGGCGCAGCCAGACCTTCAGAAAGGGAGGGCAAGCCCCTGGGAGAGCCTCCCCCCCAAAAAAAAAGAAGATAATAATAATAATAATAATAATAATAATAATAATAATAATAATAATACCCCTGGATATGAAAAACTACGGATTTCGGCCACATTATTTTGTAAGGCCCCTTTTAAAAAAAAAAAATCCCTTTCAACTTTTGATGAGCTGGATTGGACCAGGACCCTCAGTAGGCATTGTACTGAGCACATTACTAATTTGTATTGTTACGTACAGGAGATAAAACCTATCTTAGCTGATAACAGCTGAGGGTCGGCTTTTAAGTGGGGGGCTGAAATGACGGAACAATTATCCACATTTGTATACGTGTATGTAAGCCTTTGCAGGATTTGTATGTGGATTTTCATGTAGGTAGGTACTTGTTAGTTAGCGCCGCGAAGCGGCGAGAAATTTTTAGGGGTTTGCCTGATAAAACCCAGAAATATAGGCGGTGGGCCTTGTAGAGGATAAGAAGCTAAAAATTGTTATTAATTCAATTCAGCGTTACGCCGAACCGAATACGATGACTATGGCTTCGTTATGACGATGACTATCGATGTGACGCAGCGAAGCGGCGTGAAAATGTTAATTTTAGGTCCTGGAAAACGCCCATTTTTATATTGGAACCAGACCGTGAGTGGACGTGGGAGCGAGATAGGTAACCTCTTTGCCTGGTTGCACATCTCGGTATGGTGCAAAATATTGAAATGAAGGCAGTTTTTCATATACATTAGCCTCGGATAGTAAATCACGATGACCGGTGGCAGTCAGCTCTCAATAGTACCTATAATAATAATAACTGTATACATATGTACCGAACTGTAACCAAACAAACTGGTAACAGTGCAAATGGTTTGAAAGCAGCAAGAGGCAGAACGACTTTCCGCGCATAAATCGTCGCTGTGGATCTGGAGGAGACTGGGAGGAGATGGCTTGGGGAGATGGTCCTGGCCTGGGTCCCACTATTAGCTCTTCGGGCCAGCAAATAAAGCACAGCTGGAGCAGCTTCCGGGTGCCGATGTCCGCGTTTAGCGTTCGCGTCGCCTTTTTCGGAGCTCCGCAGACTAGCTAAACATGTAGTTATTTGTAGCCTGTTTGAAAGTGAATATTTGATGAAGGGAGTGGACCCTGGGGCGAACAATTACCGCCAAGGAGAGCTTCTGCAAGACAATGAATAAAATTCACTTTTCCATTTTCCAAATTTGTATAAGCAATTGCGAAATTTGTGTCATGCCGCGAAGCGGCAGGAAGTTTTCACGTTTGTGACAGCTGGATAGCTGGATTTTGAATGCTGTAAATGCAATTTTTACGATACATTTTATTTTTTCCCGCAAAAAAAGTGGGGGGTCGACCACCTCGCCTTCTAAAGGAGGGTTCCAGACCCCCTCCCCCCCCCCCCCCCCCGACCCTCCCGTCGGCGACGCCCCTGGCTGACAAATATTGCAGCACACACTCTCCTGAGAGGGAAATTGTTATTTTTTTTGTACTACCCCCCCCCCCCCCGAATTCAAAAACGCATCAGAATTGTCAAATAACCATTTTAAGCCCAAGAAAACATTTTTCCAGGCGGGTCAGAATACAGTACATTGCCGCTCATTATAACCGCGCCGACGCTCTAGGTGACGGCCAGCAATCCCTGGGCAGGTTCGAGGGCCCCGCTCACAGGCTAGGGCCCCTCGGCAAGTCGAGAGGCCTCTGAACAGACTCGAATACCCCTGGGCAGGTTCAAAAGACCCTTGAACAGACTCAATAGGCCCCTGGACAGGTTCGAGAGGCCCTTGAACAGACTCAATGGGCCCCTGGGCAAGCTCGAGAGGCCCCTGGGCAGGTTCGAGAGGCCCCTGAACATACTCAATGGACCCTGGGCAGCCTTGAGAGGCCCCTGGGCAGGTTCTGGAGACACTGAACAGACTCTAATGGCCCCTGGGCAGGCTCGAGAGGCCCCTGCACATATTAAATGGGCCCCTGGACATGCTCAAGGGGCCACTGGGCAGGTTTTTGGGACCCTGGGTGGGCTCAATTGGCCCCTGGACAAGTGGGCATGCTCTAGAGGCCCCTGGACAGGTTTTTGCGCCCTTAAATGGGCGCAATGGGCCCCCGGACATGCTTGAGAGGCTTCTGGACAGTTTAGTGGGCCCTTGGATGGGCTGAATGGCCCCTAGACATGCCTAAGAGGCCCCCTGGGCTGGCTTGGAAAGCCCTTCAGTGTCTCTGAGGGCTAGTGATTCCAACCGGTACAATAATATTCGGAATTCCGAATTTGCCCGAAGACCGATTCGGTGTTCTTACGGACATAACCATATTTCTTTGGACATTTTCGGACATCCAATGCCCAAGGATGGCTTGTCGCGAAAACAACTAAGTTACTTTTTTTAATTAAAAATGGAAGTGTGCCACAGGCAGTGGCGCACGCAGGATTCCATTTCGGGGGTCAGAGCCCTAAGAGCGGGCCCTTTGTGTGTGAGCTCCCACCCGTTTTTAGACAACTTCGCGGATTTCGGTCACTTGTTTTTTAGCGGGCCCCCTACAGCATGGGATCTGAGACATGACAATTGTCTTGTCAATGTCGTGTAAGGTGACTGCGTGTGCTACTGATGTGCGGTACAACTGTCGAGAGTGCATGAAATGAGGTCAATGCCAACACGCAGTGGTTGGCATTGACCATCATTATCGGTGGACCGATACGGTATTTTCGTAGGAGGTATGTGTGATCAGTTGTTGCGATACATGGTTGATTTTTACAACATACAACATCGCAACAAATGTGGAAACGGTCTTGCGCATGACTTGGGAAGGCATAACCAACGGATCCAGAACCTGGTGGCAACCAGTTGTTGCATACCTGTCTGGAAGCTGCATACAGGCTTTCTGGAATTTGGTCAAAATGAGAGAAGCACGGGGAACAGATCGTGTAAAAACTGTAAAACGTCGTAGTAACTAGAGGTGTTTTTTTCGGGAGATTCTAGTGGGCATTGGATGTCCTGTCTTTGGTGGGCTTGCATACTCAACATCATCGGTCCCTAGGTACATCTCTAGTATTGACGATGACAGTAACATGTGGAGCATTCCACGACAAAACGACCAAATTTTTCCCAATTTGACACCCGACCATTTTTTTATTTTGATGCAAATGGGTGCATTTTAATTTTATGCGTACGAAACGACTGCCACAATCCTAGACCTCTCAGGTCACGTGTTTTCAAGTTATCGCCTCAGGCATTTTTGAAAGTTCACTGAGCAAGGCTAACTTTGATGAGATGTAACTCGAGTATGTAACTATTGATTGCAGTTCCAAACAACTATATATTGTTAAAATTACAAAATATTTGTCATATATTTGCAATTCTAACAATATACAGTTGTTTGGAACTGTAATCAATAATGTATGAGTTACAGCTCATCAAAGTTACCTTGCTCAGCGAACTTTCAAAGATGCCTGAGGCGATAACTTGAAAACACGTGACCTGAGAGGTCTAGGATTGTGGCAGTCGTTCCCTGCGCATAAGATTACCCTATACACCCATTTTGATCCAAATAAAAAATGTCGGGTGTCAGGCACTGGTCGTTTGGTCGTTTGGATGTGCCAAATAGCGAAGCATTTGATTTCATCAGTGATGTTGAGCGTTACAATATTATTTGGCTACGCCCAAAGTCTCTCACATGCAAATGTGTGAGATGCTCTTGCGCAAATTGTAGTGTACATAGAAACCGCGTTTACCCGGGACTTTATATTATCTAGGCATGAATGAATTATCTCTTCGAAAATTGAGTCAATTTTGGAAATTGGGCCAAATTATGGCGTTTTGTTTCCTTTCCTCCCAGATTCATGTCCTCTCACAGGTTTAAAAGTCCCAGAATTTGGACGTCAATGTCCCGTATAAACTACGCTAGGCTACGTTCGCGAACGGAATAGGAGTTACCCTGGAGGCGCTCGGGGGCTGGGGCGTTCCCCCATGGTTTTTCCGCCATAATTAGAAAACGCGGTGCGCAGAAAACGAATGCAGACGGCTTGAAATGAATAGCTAAGCCAAGTTTTGGCAAAAAATTGAGTCCCGGCCAGGTCAGGTCAGGTCACAGGTCAGGTCAAATGACATGACCACCACACAACTTATAGGTGGTAGCGCCACCGGCACAGTGGTTAATCGAGCGAAATGAAACTTATGGCACGTCATCAGGTCATTAGGGACTACAATATCTCGGATTTTCTATATCGGTGACCTAAGGTCAAGTCATAATCGTGTCCTTTTGAATGTAACCCTATGGGGAAAACAAAAACGCATATTTCTCAGCAGTAAAGGGATAAATTTAGTTCATGTTTGCTCAAGCCACTAGTTTTGGCCAGAGACTAGACCTGATCGGGCCCCATATCACGCCTCTGCCAGCACCGGGGCGATCGATGAAGGCGATCACTATAGCACGGATCGCCTTCAAAATGCCTCTTAATTCAGTTTAAGATACAACTGCGATGATTTTACGGTTACAGGGGTTACTTGATGCGCTGAGTTCGAATCTGATTTTTGTTTTCATGTCAAATATAAATTTCCCACATTATGACGTCATACAGACGTCATTTGAGGCAAACGTTATAAGTGTTTGCTCACCGCTCAGCTTTGAAACGCGGAATGGGGTCAAAATTACCCGCCCACGCACCCAACTAACGACTACAGCCGTTCGACCGTCACCTGCCAGGGTCATGGCCAGCCCCGGTCAATTTGCCTCAGGCAACGTTTGAGCCGTTACCATGGCAACCACCGCGACTCAACTAATCCAACATCTCTCACGATGGCCTTGGGTGGCTCGCACTCAACCTAAGACGACACGACCTTGCCGCATGCGTGAGCCGCACCGGCCGACCGGTAAACGCTAACTGAAAACTGACATATCCCACAGAGAAGCAAACAGAAGCAAAAACATCCTTTTGCAACACTTTGCCATGATGTTTCTGTCATAAATCATGGCAAAAACTTGGCGACGACTGGCGGCGATTTGTTTTGTAGGATTACATGCAAATGAGGATATAAATTAAAAGGAGTCAGCACTGTAAGCGATATTGCAAATGTTTCTAACATGCTTAAACATTAACTTCGAAATTCGATTAAGGGTGTATATGTAAGCTGAAGGACCCACGTTTACGTTGGTATGCTTAGTTTTACCATAGAAGGATAGATGATGCGCATAATGAATGATTAAGTTAAGGTAGTTCACTCGGCTACTCCAAGTGCGCACGTTGCTTGGGCGATGTTGCCTGACTTTGAGGCAACTGTTTGCCACATATCAATAGTTAAACGCCAAAACAAATGCTACCACTCGATGCGCCGGTCAATTTGGCACAGAGGTCCGTCTCTATCGTCCTCAAAATTGAGGTTGCATTTTTGTCGAATTAAGAGGCATTTTGAAGGCGATCCGACCCATAGTGCACTGCCTTGATCGGGCACCAGGAACGTGCCCCTACCAGGAACGGGCCCCTACGGGCCCTGTGGTGGCCGGGCCCCACATCACGCCTTTGCCAGCACCGGGCCCCTGCCTCGATCGGACCTTACCAAGACCGGACCCCTACCAGAAACGGGCCCGTATCAAGAAAATGCAAGGGCCGGGCCCTGTTGTGATCGGGCCTTCGTTTTGACCGGGCCCCATATCACGCCTTTGCCAGCACCGGGCCCCGGCCTCGATCGAATCTGACCAAGACCGGGCCCCTACCAGAAAGAGGCCCGTATCAAGAATATGCAAGGACTGAGCCCTGTTGTGACCGGGCCCTCGTCCTGACCGGCCCCCATGCCACGCCTTTGCCAGCACCGGGCCCCTGCCTCGATCAGGCCTTACCAAGACCGGGCCCCTGCCAGGTATGGGCCAGAATACGGGTCGTTTTGATGCAGCCCCCTCATAAATTTAGGTGGGGGGGGGGGGGGTCAGCTGACCCCTTTGACCCCCCACCCCCACCCACCCACCCCTGCGTGCGCCACTGGCCACAGGTAATTCCTTTCCATATCAAAACTTTATCTGCTTTCTGACAAATTTCGGACAAACAATGATTTTCGGACAGTTTCGGACGGACAGCTGACCATAGTCTTGGACATCGGTCGGACATTGGACAAATATGTTCTGAAACTGGCACCACTCACTACCGAGGGCCCTTGACATGCACCAGAGCGACCCTTGCCTGGTTTGAGGGCTCCTCTGTGTTTTCTTTAAGCCAGTTAGCTAATGCAAATGGTATCTGGGCCAATCTCGGTGGGCCCCCCTGTGACCCGCAAGGGGTGGGCAATTGCCCCCTTGCCCCCCCCCCCCCCCTGGCTGCGCGCCTGGTCAACAGTGTAAATTGGGCCTCCGGCCATCCGGAAAATCAAAGTTTGCTTACCACCACAGTTAACGTTTGACCATGCCACCTAAAAAGACTGGGTATATTCATATGTGTTCTCAAGAAACCAGCATGGTAAGTGCAATGCACTCCTTCAGAGGCCAATGTCAAGATGCCTAGGTACAGGTAGGAAGTAGATACTTAGGTAGGTACCTATGTATTGCCGTGCTTAGGTACAGGTCACTGCAGAAGTAATGATAGTTGTGGCGAGTCAGATAATCGCTAATATCTCTTAACCCTATTTGTAACAGGGGGGGGGCGGATTCCGCCCCCCCCCCATGTTTTTCGCAGATATCTCCAGAACGGCTGGGAGCAGGCCCATGAAATTTTGTTACTTTTCATAGAATTGAACTCCGCATTTGGAGTCAAAATTTTGAGTTCTTAACTTGAACAGAGGCGGTTCCAGGGCACAGTTTTGGGTGGGTTCGGAGGCGACATTTGGCGAAAATACGGAAATGCGATCTTCACGGTTTCTTCCTAACTGCATCAAGTATGAAGGAGTTACATCGGCTTACCGTGATTGCAACAAGTGCAAATTAGATGATGTTAATGAAATATCATACAAAATTGCATGGCAGAGGCGGTTTCAGGGGCTTGAAAAGGGGGGGGGGTTTCCAGGAAGTATTCAATGCTTGGCGGGAAGCCAATAGAGCAATGTAAGGGGCATTTATAGCTATCAAGATGTAAAAGATAGCTTCTGCTTCCATTATTTGCATAATTTATTACATATAGAGTTTCAGGGGCGTGTTCAGGCACATGAAAAGGGGAGTGACTGGCTTGGTGATGACGATATGCCAGCGATAACGGCGCAATATACAGTTAGATTATAATGATATATACATATATGAGGCCAGAAAAGGGAAATAAAGTATTTTTTGCAGAGGCGCGCTCAGGAATGGAAGAAAGGGGGTCATATTATTGCAAGGAAACTAAGAGGCATGGGCGTACAATGACATAACATACTGCAGTTTTCGGATGAAAAACGCACCACAGGCTACTCTACGAACGATTATAAGATAATAGGCGAGTCCAGGTAGGATAAAAGGGGGGTAAGCAATGTTAATTGAAGTTGTAAGTGAAATAGTCACTATTGACTAGTTAGTATCATAATAGCGGATAATATACTTATCAAAAGGTCTTGCGCCGCCCTAGTTTGGATCCTGGATACGCCTATGATGAAGTACAACATGCAAAAAGGAACTATCTATGATCAGTAACATATTTATAGTGCTGGGTAGCAACTTGTCCGCGGTTAATATTTTCCCCAATTTTACCCCCCCCCCCTTTTCACTAACCTGGTACCGCCTATGGCAAAAAATATGATTTATAACTGTTTTTTCTAATGTCTCATTCACATACCATTTCATTTATTTAAAAAAACATAAAAAAATGGATTTATTACGCATTTTTTTCACCCCCATATTGAGTGACCTGCACACGCCTATGATTTTTGAATTTTCAAACGTCACCGTCATATATCAATTTCCGATTCAATCTCTATCGATTCTTATTAGTTGTGTTAAAATTGGTCGATAAAAATGAAAGCTATGTTGGATCAAAAATACCACTAAAATTTGTAGTTTTTGCCCCCCTGTTGCCCCCCTATCCCAAATTTATATTTTTATTATTATTTATGAATGTAGATCGTGTTGAGGGGAACCAAACACCGTTTCATTTTTGAAAATCGGACGGGTAGATCTCGAGATCTCCGGGGGGGGGGCGGAATCCGCCCCCCCCCCCCCTGTTACAAATAGGGGTAGCCAGGAGCCTGTTACAAATAGGGTTAAACGGCAGGCTACAACCAGCACACAAAATTTCAGACGATTGCGACAAATGGTTTAAGAGATATTAGCGATTATCTGCCTCGCCACAACTACCATTACTTCTGCAGTGACCTGTCCCTATATGCTGAAAGCGGAGTCCGCCTCGCAACATCCGAGCCGCCCACCGCCTCTCCATAAGCAGCTCCACGGTGAACGCCCGGCTCACCATCGCCTTTAAAGGCGTGGGTATTGCACACTACGACCCGAGGCCTGTCGTCTGTGCGTACCTGGAAGCCGGCGCATGCGGGATCCGGATGCATTAACATACCAAAACCGCGAGTTTGTGGCGAAATTCTTTCGCGAGACGAGCAAGGTGTAGGAGGGAGTGCATCAAAGAGAAAACCTACGGATTCGAGTCATTATTCTAGTCATGCATTATGATCTAGGTAGCTGTTACCCAGATCGCTGCACAGTCGCTGCTATACTAACTACTTGCTGCACTGGACGTCCCTCATTACTGTGTGATTTGGGGGATTTTCTTAATTCAGTTATAATATATATGGTTCATCGTCTTCTCGTCATTTTGTATTTGTATTGACGATCTCAGCGCCTTTCCATGCAAGACGGTTTATTCCAGCAGAGTCAGGTTAAGATGGATACAAAGTTTAAAAAAACACACATCCACACTAAAAAGTAGAGACAGCGAAAACTTAAAGGTCAGGAAAATAAAACCTACTCCCCCGACCTACATGCTTGTGAACTGCTTCAGCACGGAATCATTGTTGCAGCGATACTGGCGAGAGTTCCGCGTTTCCGTGCTGTGGTCGCTAGATCCTGCTTCGGACGCAGCTATACTTCTTCGTGTTCGGGCCACGGGAACTCCGGTCAGCAGCAGAGAAAATGATACAGACGAAGAACTGAGAGAGGGGCGCCTGGCAAGGATGCACTCACAACTCCATTATAACCAGAGAAGCCTCTTCAAATCCCAGAAGTAAACCGAGAAGCCTTAGCAAATTGGTAACAGAAGAGAACATACTCAGTTATTGAAATGTGTCACTAACGGGCGTCGTTGCCAACGGCAAGTAATCAGTTGTGTATTTTGTTTTCGCCCTCGAAGAGGCGCGAACAATTCTCATGCCTAGATTGAATTCATAATGAATTAATTTTATTCACAGATTTGATATAAAATGGACATTGACTGCACTTTCAATAGATACAAATAATGCCTACGAACAGCATAGACTGGTACGACCGGTTTAGCTCCCTTTATACTAGGTTTTAATTTGATGCATGATTACTATTTGATAACCCTAAATGTTCCAAGCGGCTTGGGGCGCTGCTAATCTTCGTCGGTTGCAAGGTGTACCTACAAGCAGGATTTTGCTAATGTAGGGTCTAGAAGAAACATATCCACATAACTGTCCTGAAACGTCACGAGCATTAATATTGAGAAGAAATTGACAGCCACATAGCAACTGCTCCGCCAAGAGGCGCTAAATTTGAGGTTTTGGAAGGCTGGAGCACTATTTTGCAATTTGAATCAGACCGTATAAGGTTACCACGAGGAAATGAGAATGAAGCAAAAAGGAGGACCAAAAAACATGTCCCCCCTTAGGGCTAAAGGGCCCCCCTGGAGCCGCCGGTGCCCCCTCAGTCCTTACCATAATTTGAAGGGATATTGCCACCTCCGGAGGATGTCTAAAAAGCAACTTAAATGAATGGTGGGGATCAACAATCATGTATGCTCAAGCTCAAACTTGCTCATGCAGCACCTAAAGCAGTGTATCGGCAAAGCATTTTGTATTTATTTCTGACTCCAAAACGTTGGTCCCAGCTGTGCTCAGTATGATGGCCGCTCTCATCCAGTTTGGTTGTGGTATTGGCGCCCACCCAAAGCCGAAGCGTACGAATTCGCCGAGAATTGACCTTGACAAGTCTATCTGTGTTATTAGGTATAGGTCACATAACTCCTACGGTCCCAAAGTCGAGCCATAGCAATTCTTGCTGTTTTATTATGAAAGAGGCTAAGGTTGTTGAAAATATAATTAACTGCATGCGCTTTTTAATTTTAAAGTGCACTGACGGAATGGTGATGTTGAGTTTGCAACATTCAAAAGAAAATAACAGTCCGCAAAGAAGTGATTCTAAATAGTGATGTGGCCACTCCAATTTTACGAATGCTTGGCAAGCATGAGTGGTGCAAATGTATTTTGTTAATCTAATGGGGGGAGTTTCGGGAACCAAATTTTGCAGGTGAAATCGGACACACTTAATCGACCGATACACACCAAAAACTCCATATTGGCCTGCGAGGTGGCAATGTCCCTTTAAGAGCCCGCCTCGCCAAAATGCCCACCCAGTCAAAATCCTTACGGGAGGTCCTGGTTCAGGGCCAGTATTGTCCACCTCCAGCTGTCTATGCCAATCAGTGTGTGGATGATGCAGAACAACTAAATGCCACCCTGCACGATCCTTCTATTCTCCTCCGTCAGTGGTTTTATGGGACGGTGATGATCGACAGCTCCCCGGTCACAAACTATAAAAAAAATGGCAAATGATGCCAATATTTTGTGTCGGTTACTGCAGCTTTGCACACCGCCACATTGAAGTGCGTGAGGCCCTGGCCGATCAAGGATAGACACATGGTGCAGCCTGCAGGTATTCATACATAAGCCAAAGTAAGCCCCACCGGTATAGCGGTGCTTGTCGGCGGCACAGAGACGGCTGGATGACGTCACACCAGCCGCCGCCTACCATTGGACGGCGCCGCACACTCGGCACGGTACATATACCGCATCGGCTGAGAGGACCGGCAAGTCGTCCACCGACTCCACAGGGCTCAGGTCCTCTGCTGGGAAAGGAGACGCTCTAGCCTGTCTCCTGGAGCAAAGAGTGCGTCGCAGATTTTCCCTTCAAAATGGCGTGCATTCTACTGCAAGTCGTGGCATGTTTGTGTTTTAGTTTAGCCAGCCAGGCGTCTTCACCTGACGAGCTGGCCACGGCCGCCTCGCAGACAGCTCCGCGGCACACGCTGCACCTTCACCTCTCCGTCGACGAGCTGCGCCACGTCTTCGCTGTGGAGCGCCACGAGGACGTGCCCGAGTACGACCTCTTCCACGTGAGCTCCATGCGCAAGCGCAGCCTGAACGGCCGACACCGGCGCAGCGTTCACGTGCGCGCCTTCGGCAATGAGATTGACTTGGACCTGGAGATGAACCGTGAGATCGACAACCGCATCCGGCTCTTCTACGCGGACGGCACCGGCAGCGACATCAACATCGAGCGCGTGGAGGGCGACACTGACATGTACGTGGGCGAGCCGTACCAGGACGTGAGCCGCGAGGCGGCGCTGCTGGTCGACCACGCCGAGGACGACACGCTGCAGCTGAACGGTGTGGTGGCCGACCTGGTGATCGCGTCGGCGCCGCAGCGCGTGCACCACCACTACCCATCACCTAACGACGACGACGCGCTGCTGGCTGACGAGCAGGAGGAGCTGGACGGGCCTGACAGCCACGACGGCACGGCCCGGCTGCGCCAGCGCCGCTCGACACCACCCGTCACCCGCGGACTGCACGTCATCTACAAGCGCGCGGCCACGCCGCCGGCCGCCACCGGCTCGGCTCTCATTGAGCACGACGACTCGCTGTTTGTGGAACAGGAGTCGGCTGACAGTGGCGCCCCCTCGGCCGCTGCTCCGTCCAGCCGCCACAAGCGCGACACTCCCGACCTCTATCCCGAGGTGTTGATCATCGTCGACTACGAGACCTACATGGCGCATAAGTTTCAAGCCAAAACGGTCAAACGATATTTGATGAGCTTCATGAATGCAGTTGATCTGCGCTACAAGTCAGCCGACCAGCCGTCCATCACCATCAAAGTGGCTGGCATTGTTATCAGCAAGAGCAAGGAGGCCACGCCTTATCTGGAGAAGAATATGATCGGTGGGAAGGCTCTTAGTGCCGTTGATGCACTTGCTTCAATCGGTCGATACCTCTATAAGGAGAAGCGTCTACCAAGCTACGACATCGCCATGGTCATCACCAAGCGTGACATGTGTACACCCAGCGGTCCCTGGGGCACATGTAACAAGATAACGGCGGGCTACGCCTACGTCGGCGGCGGCTGCAGCATCAGCAGGTACTTCAGCAAGATCAACTCTGTGGCGCTGGTGGAGGACTCTAGCGGCTTCTCTGGCATCATCGTGGCCGCGCACGAGCTGGGCCATCTGATGGGAGCCGTGCACGATGGCTCGCCGCCGGCAGCGTACCTGGGCGGGCCGGGAGCACGCTCCTGTCCCTGGAAGGACGGCTACATCATGTCGGACCTGCGGCGCGACCACAAGGGCCTGCAGTGGTCTGCCTGCAGCCTCAACCAGTTCGCTCACTTCGCCAACGACCGGCGCTCACGCTGCATGCACAACTATCCGTCAAAATCAGGACATCTGCAGTCAGGCAAGTCGCTCCCCGGCAAGCTGTTGACCGTGGACGCGCAGTGCAAGCGCGACCGCGGCTCGAGCGCCTGCTTCAAGGACCATCGCGTGTGCGCCGAGCTCTACTGCTTCCAGCCGTCCAGCGGCTACTGCGTGTCGTACCGGCCGGCGGCCGAGGGCTCCGCCTGCGGCCGCGGCCTGCACTGCATCAACGGCCAGTGTGTGGCAGACAGCTTCTAATACTAGCTGTCGCAGCCGCCGCTGCAGTTGTTACGTGCGGGCTGGCCCGCTGGCGGGCCCCGCCACCTCTCAGGTACCTGCCACACTTTGTTATTGTGTTACCCGCTAACTGGTATCACGCTTGTTTACGACGACGATGCTGCCGAGCGGTGATCATTATTTTGATCATTATATCACTGCCATCATATATTATGTGTCATAACACACTGAATATGTTGATAATTATATGCATCTGTACATATCTGTTCATGGCCTCTTGTGTACTTAACATCGATATTCACTACCTGCCTACACAAAGGTGAGAAGTTTGGTTGCATGCAAATGATTGATATTGGTTTGCGTAATACTCGGTTATGAAATGAAAAATATAAAAGCTGATTGTTAGACTAAAGTTAAAGTACATGCTCGTCTGAATATTGCCGTCTCCTAGTCTTTTAGCTAGGATGGTAGGTACTTAACAATGTACATGTACATGTACGAAAACGTCAGCATGACCAGTGGAATGAATAAATATGCAATGTGAAAACGTGCTGTTTGAAGCTCTAGATGACAGAGGCAACACATTTTTCACATAATCAGATTAAGTGTTATTTTATCACAAAGTGGAGTGGTTCCGCCAAGGGAAGTGCATACAGT
Source organism: Chirona hameri (assembly GCA_036785665.1). Lineage (NCBI taxonomy): Eukaryota > Metazoa > Arthropoda > Thecostraca > Balanomorpha > Balanidae > Chirona > Chirona hameri. Next base: position 3,395 of record JAXIVJ010019457.1, on the reverse strand, counting down.
TAGGTGTCCTTGATACGGAAGACTAGAGCAGACTAAAGGTAAAATGTAACGAGACAAAAAGTCAACACAGCAGCTGCGCTTCCAGGTCGATACTGGCTCTGTCTCATCTGATTTTGCTACAGGTCAATACTGGGTCTGTCTCATCTGATTCTGCTCCAGGTCAATACTGGCTCTGTCTCATCTGATTCTGCTCCAGGTCAATACTGGGTCTGTCTCATCTGATTCTGCTTCAGGTCAATACTCGGTCTGTCTCATCTCATTCTGCTCCAGGTCAATACTGGCTCTGTCTCATCTGATTCTGCTCCAGGTCAATACTGGCTCTGTCTCATCTGATTCTTCTCCAGGTCAATACTAGCTCTGTCTCATCTGATTCTGCTTCAGGTCAATACTGGCTCTGTCTCATCTGATTCTGCTCCAGGTCAATACTAGCTCTGTCTCATCTGATTCTTCTCCAGGTCAATACTGGCTCTGTCTCATCTGATTCTGCTCCAGGTCAATACTGTCTCTGTCTCATCTGATTCTGATCCAGGTCAATACTGGCTCTGTCTCATCTGATTCTGCTCCAGGTCAATACTGGCTGTCTCATCTGATTCTGCTCCAGGTCAATACTGGCTCTGTCTCATCTGATTCTGCTCCAGGTCAATACTGGCTCTGTCTCATCTGATTCTGCCCCAGGTCAAAACTGGCTCTGTCTCATCTGATTCTGCTCCAGGTCAATACTGGCTCTGTCTCATCTGATTCTGGTCCAGGTCAATACTGGCTCTGCCTCATCTGATTCTGCTCCAGGTCAATACTGGCTCTGTCTCATCTGATTCTGCTCCAGGTCAATACTGGCTCTGTCTCATCTGATTCTGCTCCAGGTCAATACTGGCTCTGTCTCATCTGATTCTGCTCCAGGTCAATACTGTCTCATCTGATTCTGCTCCAGGTCAATACTGTCTCATCTGATTCTGCTCCAGGTCAATACTGGCTCTGTCTCATCTGATTCTGCTCCAGGTCAATACTGGCTTTGTCTCATCTGATTTTGCTCCAGGTCAAAACTGGCTTTGTCTCATCTGATTTTGCTCATGTCGTTCAGCTGTTTCTGCTTCTGACACTGTTTTCGAGATAACTTCACTCTTAACTTTTTTGCCGAGTAGCCAAAGGTCATCATGCTCTGACACATTTGATCATTTACAAATATTATCAGCATGCGATAGGTTGCAGTTTTCTGTAGCATTCAGGTGCCGCTTATCCTCTCTGGGCTACGGTGGTACCGGCCACCTTTGACAACTGACAATGAATCACTACAAACACTGATGTAAAACGCAAGTGATTACACGACATTTAGGATTAGAGTCAGTACGAGTTTCTGAAAACACGTGAACTTGCAGACCAATACATCCCACAACAAGTATGACTTTTACAGCACCCTCAGCACGCTCCAAAACTCGACTGTTTCTAGAAAACCAGACCTAAGCTGCTTCTGTGTTGGTGGATTGTGGTGAAGCGGAAAAGCGGTAGTGATCTCGGATTGGGGACGTTTCAGTGGCGGTGTAAAAAAAAAAAATATGGCCACCTGTCGACCTTCGAGATGGCGACACGTGGTAACAGTCACAGTTCGCTACATCACACCACTCATACCGCTGCCAAGGCGCCTCACAAACTGCCAAGGTTCCTCCCGTCTCGAATGATCCCCGCCGAGTGAACTCAGTGCGGCTCTCAGTGCGGAAGAGGAGGTGGGCAAAAGTGTGTCGTATCATATAGGCTATGCTTGTGGATTTTGATTTAGTTTAATTTAATTCACCATGCTTTGTGTGCTTTCAAGAAATGTTACAAACGGCATCACTTCACTAGGGGCATGTAAGATTCTTATCCCTTTTAAACTAGCGAACAGTGACGACTTGAGCTGTCAAGTGTGCTTGTGACTGCACGCAGAATACGACACATCACCTACCTTGGTGGAAAACAGGATCTGCATGCAAACGAAACAGATGTAACTTTTCATAACGATTCTATACGCCAAAACGCACTACCTACCTTGGTGGAAAACAGGATCTGCATGCAAACGAAACGAAACAGATGTTACTTTTCATAACGATTCAATACGCCAAAACGCACTACCTACCTTGGTGGAAAACAGAATCTGCATGCAAACGAAACAGATGTTACTTTTCATAACGATTCAATACGCCAAAACGCACTACCTACCTTGGTGGAAAACAGGATCTGCATGCAAACGAAACCGATGTTACTTTTCATCACGATTCTACACCATGCGGATGCAGCTGCTTTTGATCAACACAACCGATGGCGGAACTACACATTTAATGAACATGTTAAAACTATAGCCATGTATTCAGCAACAAGATAAGCTCAATATAAGATCCAAGATAAGCAGCACGATAACATCCAACACAGCCGTGTATATCTGTCGCCATCTGCATGTCGGAAATCGCGGGCGTGTGTGTCCCTCGTGAGATAGACATCTCGGCGCCTGCCGTCGGCGCCAGCGTCTGCCAGCCGTCACGGGGGCGCCAACCTGTGACGTCACATGCAAATTCCAATCAGCTGTTGTACGGTTACGCTGTTTCTCGGATTGAGCGCGCCGCCGCAGTAGAGCTGCAAATTTAGTGGCCACCCAGGCCACCGAGTGGCGGTATTTAACGACCTGAGTACTACTGTTGATTATAATAGCTAAAGAAGCATTATTCAAGCTATGTTGTTAAATTAATTTATTTGGCTTGTGCTAGCATTACTTTCTGTGAAAATAAAAATCAACAAGTGCAAATAACTTCTTACCTAAATCAATACTATGTATTATATAGTATGTATTTATCTCATGAAAATAGGCGTAGGAACAGGGGGGCAGGGGGGAGGCATCCCCCCCCAACTTTTTGGATTTTAGCATTACGCCTATGGGCGTTGCATGTAAAGAATCGACTTCAGAATGCCTCCTGCCCCCCAACTTGAACATAGTGCCTACGTCCCTGCTCATTAGTCATGTCATACTCATGAGTCATGTCATACTCATGAGTCATGTCATACTCATGAGTCATGTCATACTCATGAGTCATGTCATACTCATGAGTCATGTCATACTCATGAGTCATGTCATACTCATGAGTCATGTCATACTCATGAGTCATGTCATACTCATGAGTCATGTCATACTCATGAGTCATGTCATACTCATGAGTCATGTCATACTCATGAGTCATGCTCATCAGTATGCACGCACGGTTTATATGAAACTATCCTTGCTTTCGATTCTCTAGTCTCTATTCATATTTAGTCCTTTTTACCTTTTACAAAATGATTTGGATACTTTCGTTGCAATACATATCAAAGCAGGAATGCCACTGTCCAGCCACTGTACCTACAATTTTGTTTTAGTTTGATATCTGAATGGGCCA